>BRZM01001037.1:2294-53070 GCA_033238685.1 Lates japonicus | reverse complement strand
TTCCAAGTCAAATGTTATGAAGTCTTCTCCATCACAACTGTTGGTTCTATAACCATCAACCTCTCCAGTCTCTTCATCCAATTCACAGCCAAGTATCCACTGGAAAATGTGAACACCTGAGAAAGAGACAGAGAAGGTTTATCTACACACTCTGAGGTGGAGTCCTGAGCAGCAGATACAGATGAAACCTGATCCTGGACTGAACATTAGATCCAGTGAAAGTAGAAGCTTCCACTGAAGCAGAGTTTCAGTCCAGGATTAGTCCGTAGACTCCACCTGCTCCACCAGGACAATGTGTCCTGTTCAGCAGTGTGTTACTACAACTGCTCAGAATAATCTGTAATTCTACTGTATATTCATTAAGGGATGGACATCTATCTATGTTCAGTACAGTAGAGTTGTGCTGTTCAACATTTTAAAATGATAAAAACGTACTGTTCCTACTGTCACATTAAGACCCTGCAGAAACAGCCTGTGTCCCATTAACATGGACTGATGAACAGCTAATAATCACTGTAGGTTACTATGGGAACAGAAACATTACAAGTGTGGCAGGATCCAGTAGTTTTAGTCTCTGATGTGTGTGTTGAGTATGACTGTGTTTCAGTCAGGTGTGTGAATGAAGAAGTTTCACATAAAGCAACTTACCTCCAGTTTGGTTTACACGCTGCTTCAAACTGTTTCAAATTTCAACCGCTGCTGGTAAACGGCACAGTCCTGAGTGAACCACATAAAGGATTCAGGATTATTTTCTACTCATTTTTTGACCCAGACCTGTCTGAGGTCAGGTTTCTTTTTGTCACTGTCACAGGAAGACAGATGCACTCCATCCATCTCTGAGAAAACCACAAACTGTGAGAAGGTTTGGAGTCCAGAGAATTCGGTGAAGAAATGTGTCAGGGAGTGTTTCACTGAAAGACAAACAGAATGTCAGGTTTTTAAAATGTGTTGCAGCTGAGAACATCTCAATATTTGTTTAAACACTTTGGGTCAAAAAGAAGGAAATGGTCCTGGTTCTCTTTTTAATGTTATTTCCTGAAAACTGAGTCATGACTATTCTGTGGTTAGTTCCTAATAACTCTATAAAAAGTGAACCATATTAAGAACTTCCAGTATATAAAGACATTTTATGTGAATGGTGAAATACTGTTGGTGGTTCTGTCAGTGAAACTGCTGTTGCAGCAAAGAGCTTAAAGATTTCAAATATTTTCTTACCTGGAGACGAAACATGACAGAGGAGGAGCAACAAGAATAACTTCATCTTGGACTGAAAAACAAGTGGAGCTGAAAGACTCAGTGGAATCAGCTGATGTGAACTTTTTCTTTGGTCCAATGACGTTTCCTGGTTTAATGACAGGAGTGTTTGTTTTCTGTCATGTGAGGCGTGTTCACCACTTAGTGATTCCTTATAGGTGAACAGGAACTTTATCCTGACCAATTAGAATTTAACATATTATTAATGTTATTAGTTTGTTGTTGTTAGATCTGTGTATGGAACTGGAACATTTTGAAAGAGTCTGTGTTTCATGTGAATGTTTGTTCCCTGTTGTTGCTGCATCTGTTCCTGTCAGAGGCTCCTTCTGATCTGCCTGCCTGCACTTGTTGACCTGCTCAAGTCCAAAAGTGTCATTTAACACAAAGAATTTGACACATCAGCTGTGAACAACCTGCTCTGCATGGACCTACTGAGATCTACAAGTAATCACTGAGTATCACTCACATGCATTAGTGTGGTACATCAGAGAGCTGAACACACTGCAGCTCAAATTAAAACAACAGAAACATCTTCATGACTTTGAATCACATTAGAAAAACACTGGTTATTTCTTCAGAGTTGGGGAGAGGCACAGACTTGGGTTGGAACTATTCTTAGAGCCACTGAACACTTCTTGTTGTTCATGCTCACATGCGCTAAATGTCATCTGGAGTGTTAACTCCGCTCAAGGTTAGTCTTTATCGGCTCTCCATAAACTCTCATGAATACTGAACGCTCAGGTAACATTAATACCAGCTAAGTCACAGATCATGATTTACAAAACATTTGAAAATCAGACTTTGTTAAAAAGTGAAACATCAGCACAAAATGACATTTGATTTTGACATTCTTTATGATTATAAATTCACAGTAAAATGTAGATGCTCTGATGTCACTGTAAATGATGTTTGACCTGTCATTAGGCCCTGATGAGTATCAGGTTGTGTAAATCTACTGGGTCCTCTGACAGGTGACAACGTCCTCTAACACTGACCTAAATTAAGCTGCTTTTAAATCCAGCTCTCAATGAAGCAAAGAACGGATACTTTGTGGCTGGAATATATGTTCTTTATATTTGTTGAGGTTAAAGTGTTTTGGCTGTCCCAACTGTTTTAACAGGCAGCTTCATGTGAATACCTGCTCAGTAATACAACCTACATCCTTGTGTTACCTACTCCTTACCAATTTGTATTCCACTCTGTTGCCAATAAACTCATTCGTTGTGTCCACTTGTCCTTTTTGTTACATGGTTTGAATATTCATCACAAAGAAGTGATTATGAAACTGCTTTCAGTATCTACGTGTTTACAGAACCCTGTAGTTCATGGGTTCTTCAAATAAATATCATTCAAATGAACAAGAACTTGATATGTTTGAGATATGGACATTAGCATAGAGTGTCAGGTGTTGATACGTAAATTGTGTGACTCTATAACCTCAGGCTCCTCTAAGGTCCAGCTCAGACTCCACGAATCCAGCCTGATTATGTTGGGCTGCTAATATTAACGTTGAGAATAATGAACTGGCCTTGTAGTGTGACATAATTGAAGAGCAGCCATGTGACATCTGAGACGGTCCATGACACCTCCATGAAAAGTCAAGCAACCTCTGGACAGTGTGAAATGTGAGGACGTGAACAATGATTGGTCAGAGTGTTGCCAGGCTCCCAGTCCAGACAAGACCAAGAATGTATGACACTATTATTACTTAATCTGACATTGGTGACATTGTGTAAGACAAAAAAAATGTTGTTGCTATACAAAGGTATCAAAACACTTCCAGCTTGAAGTTTACATCGTCTGAAATGTCATTAAGAAACAGCAGTTAAAGGGAAATGTGGAAGTCAAGACCAGATCTGGAAGACGGAGAAAACTTTCAGATAAATGTAATGTCTGAAAAATCATCTCCTATAGTGTATTACATCATCTCAATCAAATATATTGGCTGTAGTATTTTTAGTGTGATCTTACTTACTTACTAGTATCCCAGTATCCCACCAGCAAAAGTAGGTGAAAGTTCACAGTGGTAGACAGAGAGTGCAAATCACAGTCATTTCAGCCATTTACAGTGCACATCATATAAGATCACACTAAATGAAGCTGCACAGCAAAGAATACTAAGATACTATTCTTGTATCCTTGTACATAAAACTGCACATCTGCTGGGTGGAAAGGTCCTAACACAGGTGTACCTGTCTACAAAATCAGTCTGTCTTTTCCAGATGTTGTTTTGCAGACTTCAAACACTGACTCTGGGATGATCTTGCAGGTAAAGTTTCCCTCTGATGACTCTTCCATGTAGACGACTCTGCACCACCACTGAACCACCACTCCTGTGTCAGCTACACCTTCCTGCAGGTCCTTTTCAGTCATATGGGGTCTGGTTTATATGAGGTGACTCACTGAGTGTGTCTGACAGTCTCAGTTCTGGATTCAGTTTGGCAGAGAGCTCAGTGCTGTTTTCAGGAGCTGTAAGATCAGAAACACACTGTTGATCTGCAGTGAACTTTTAGAAACACTTCTGAAACAGTTCTGAAAAAGTTCATCTGAGCGATAATTTGAAACAATTTTAATCTGACAGCAGAAAGTGTGTCATGTCATCTGAAACAGAATAAAAGTAAGTTTTACTTACAAGATGGAGGGTGTTAAAATCAGAGGAAGAGAAAATATGATTTCACTTACGATCCAATGAACATGATCCACTCTTCTACACATTTAAACTAAAACTTAAATCTATTCTACCGTTCAGTTTTATTATGTAGATAAATAAATCGACTCAGAGACTAAAATCAAAGTACAGAAACTGTCAGTGAGGTAGATAATCTTTCTATTTTTCTCTCTCACCTTTTCTCTTTTTGTAAATCACAAATCCAGTGACAGTGATGAGGACGAGAGCAACAACAACCACAGCAACAATAATGTGGACAGTCATGTTGGTGGGCTTCACTGTTGAACAAAAACAACAAAAAAACAAAAGACAAAAACCAACACAAAACAAAATATTAATTCTGATACAGATAAAGCAGAACAGAAGTTCATCCTTCACTTTAATCAACTGTATATGTTGGCTTGTCACTGTGGACTAAGACTGAAGAGTTGAATTAACACGGTGTAATCAATGATTCTGGCTATTATCTTTGACGTGTATGTCTATAGAAATATATTAACACCCTGACATGTTGGATTGGGAGGAAAGACAATAATTAAATAAACAAATAAATAAAGACAGCCATAAACAAATAAAGATGAAAATAAAAATTTAAACAGTTAAATCTAAAGAAACAAAGCTGGCAAAACTAGTGGATTTAAAAATGATCAAAGTTAAAGTTCTCCTCAGTTTAACAAAGTAGACACAACAGAATGAAATCAGATTTTGCAGGTTTGAATACAGGCTATATTCTGTGTTATTCTGAGTACAGTCAGCAGTGGACAGGCAGCACAAACAAAAAGGACGTCATATTAATCTTGTTGCACTAATATGATCTGACGACTGATCCTGCAACAATGAATGTTCTTTCTTCAACTGAATTATTCATTGAATTATTAAAATTAATGTATCTTTTTGTTGAAGATGAATTTCCCGCTGAACTGGAGAACAGAAGCTAACATACAGAACAAAAAGTTACATTCACCAACCACTGATCTCACTCTTACCCCTGTTGGTCCTGATCTCTACTTGTCAGTTTGAGTGATGATGTACTCGCCACCAGAGCTGAAACACAATCGTACCTCCTCCAGTCTTCAAGTGAGACTGATGGGAAAGTATTTCAGGTCAACTCTCATCTGGAAAGGTTCCATCATGATTGGGAGGATCTCTCCTTGGTCACGTCCTCTGTGGGCTCCTCTCCATCTTTCCTCCAGATATCATGGCTCTGTCAGGGTAGAAACCTGGCGTGGCAGCTGACTGGAGAGGAAGTCTGCAGGAGGAGAGACAGTGAGGGACGATCTGGAGGGAGAGAGAGAGAAGGTGGGAAAGAAAGGGATAGAGACAATGGAGGAAGACGTAGCAACAAGGCTCAAGACACAACGGATACTGTAAGTTAGGCTCACAACATGTAACCAACTTTTCTTTCAGGTAAATGCACTCCATGTGCAGACCCATACATTCATCTTATGAGCTATAAAAACGTATGACAGGACTACATAATAACCCCTTTCATTACACAACCCTGCGCACAGTCTGTATGCAGTCAGAGAAGGATTAGTCTGTTTTTAATGGTCCACAACAAAGCTGGCAGGCATCAATATTCAGTCAAACAGGAATCTTTTTCATCTAATAATGAAAATCTTAAACTTACTGAACTCACACTAACTGTCCATTGACTGTCACCAGTTGACTTAAAGTGTCAGAGCAGAGTAGAGTTTCTACTGATTGGTCAGGATTAAGTCAGATCTTACTGCCATGGAAAACCAGTCATAAAGAAGGTAATGTCAGACTGACTGGAGTGATGATATAATTCAGTCTGAGCAGGTTATTTAAATCTTCTTGTGTTCATGAAACTACATCATGTGATTCTACCTGTTCTCAGCAGAGAGCTCTTCCCATAGTCCAGATGTTTATTCAGTCACTCAGGGCAAAGCTGAGTAAAGAAACTCTTATGCTGTTAATTTCTCACTTTGTCAGTATCCCATCTCAGTTTGATGACAGCCTGTGGTTTCTCAGCGATCCATGTGGCTATCATCAGATGACTAAAGTAATGTCAGAGCACCCAAAAATGTCAGTCTCTAATGATTGTTCGGGGCTAAATCAAAAAGAACATAATATCAGACTGACTGGAGTAATATTACAATGGTAATTCAGTCTGAGCAGGTTATATAAATATTGTTGTGTTCAAGAAACCACATATTTTTTTTCATTAACAATCATTATTATATGATTGTACCTGTTCTCAGCAGAGAGCTAATCCCATGGTCCACATACTTCTTCAAAATTTCAGGGATAATCTGAGAGAAGATGTTCTCTTAGCTTTTCATTCTCTCTTTGTCAGCATCCCATTCCTGTTTGATGTCGACAGCCTCTGGTTTCAAGCGTCCATGTCAGTATCTTCAGGTCCAGTGATATGAAATCTTCTCCTCTTCAAACTGCATAAACTAATATGCCCCTCTTCAGTCTCTTCATCCCATTCACAGCCACATACCGTCTGTAAAATGCAGACACCTGAGACAGAGACAGACAGACAACAGAGAATGTCATTAACAATGATGTTCAGATGATATCTGCACTGTAGCACTGTGTGATGCACTGCTGTTCTCACAGTCTTGTATTGTGCTCATGATTAAAGACAGATGTTTGCTTTTTCTTGATGAACTCTTGTCCTGCTGAATAATGACTTCCTCACTAAGAGAAATTAAAGAATAAAATCTTGGCACATGGCAAGTTGGCAACACAGTTAAAAACAGGTTTGGTGGGACTAGTAATGACCCTGGCTGGAACTAGAGTTGTCAATAAAATCGTCCAATTTACTCTAGTACTAAAAATACAGAACAGTGTAAAATTAAAAAGTTAGATATAACATATCACATACTGTACCTCCACTTTGGTTAAACTCCTGCATCACACTAGAAACCCTGGCTTTGAAGATCTTAGGCAAAATCTCCGAACACTCTTAGTGTACCATTCTTGGTTGCAGGGTCTTATCAAAATGAGTTTCATCCACTCCTGTTTTGGTTCTACTCTCTTTTATGTGGAATTGTCCTGATCGCTCCTGATATATCAACTGGTGGCAATGGCAAAGTCTCTGGGAAGTCTGGGTTACCAGAAGATGTGGTGTAGAAATACTTCAGGGAGTGTTTGACTGTGGGACAAAGAGTGTAAAGACACATACATCATTAGAAATACCATGTATTCAGTAAGATTCAGTTAAAACTTAAGTCTTATCGAGTCGAAGTGAAACTGAAATCATTTATGAAGATGTATTACAGGAGTAAAATGCAGAGCCGCGTATCAAGAGTGAAAAAGTTGTATTTAAAATGTGAATCTTACCTGATGATGAGCAATGACAGAAAAACCCAACAAAAGAACTTGTTCATCTTGTTTTGCTAAAACAGTTTACAGACGGGCGATTAAGCGGTTGTCATATTCTAAATGGATAGAAAAAGGAATGAGTTCAGATTCACTTCGCCTCGCCTGGAAAGGAGGCGGGGACTATCTATTGGTGTGTTCGAGGTCAACAGCGGCTGGCTGCGCCTGACTTGATGGTCAAAAGAGAACTGTCGCTGACTGCTGGAAAACGACTGCAGTCAAGTCGGACACACTTCCCGCAGCGAGACTGACTGACGGCGTTTGACTTTTATCAGTTGTTCTCACAATTCATCAGATATATCGATCTCATTGTGGAAAACCTGCACAGCTATTCTGCACTTTTTTTAAATTCTAAAATATGACTGTTCCCCTCAACACGACAGACTATTTTGTGAACTTATACACACACTGTCTACTCAACCAAAGACATGTTCTAAATATTTAAGGCCAGAAAAGCACGAAGAAGCAAAATAAAAGTGTAAAACATCCAGGGCGATGTGTTCAGCTGTATGGGGGGAGAAGTTACACACCGAGAGCAACACTTCTGGGGAGACCACTTCTTAAAAATGTTCTGTTTCATTAAGACCCACATACTTGAAATAAAAATATGGGCCACCACTTTGCTAGTAAAGTGAAAGGAGGTGAATATGAAGGATAAAAATATGACCTATGAGCTATAAACTAAACGAAACTGATGAACAACCTCTATCTGGAAATTAAAACTATAGTGTTGGTTCACAGATGTAAAATCAAAGCACTTGAAAATGTAATGAAAACATCTCACTTTTCTTGTTTTTGAAAATTGTGACTCCAAACACAAATACCATCCATGAGTTTATGCAGTTTACCAGGACTGATGAGTGGATCAGTTTTACTGGAGAAAAACCATCAGAATGTTTGCACAGGTCCCTGAATCACCAACCTTCTGTGGGTTGGTTCTGATCACTGTTTTGTGTCTGGTGACAGTTTCATCCCCTTGGTTCAGGTCAGCTCTCATCTGGAAGGTTCCATCATGGTTGGGGCTGTCAGGGTAGAAACCTGTAGCGTGGCAGCTGACTGGAGAGAAGGGAGTCTTCTGGAGGAAAATCTCAGAAAATCACAGTTCACCTTTACACCACTAGATGGAGCCAAATCAAACACAACAAAGTCACATCTGAACCTGTATTATCATTGTCGCTGTTGTTGGATGTACTATATTTTGGGTAGGAAGAGAGGAGAAGAGAGAGAGACAAATTGAGGTGAGAGAGAAAGACAGGCAAAGAAAAGGAGGAGGAGGACAGAGAGGGGGAAAGGATGAGAGAAAGAAACCAAGAAAAAGATCAAACAAACAAACACAGAAACAGAAACACTGAACTCGTGCAGTAGAGCAGCATGTAGTAGTCTGTCTCAGTGATGTGTGTGTTGAGTCTGATTGTGTGTAACTGAAAAAAATCATATTGAACTATTTATCTGTTTGTACCTGTAAATGTAGACTGATCTTAGCTGGAGCTGCAACGTGACCAAAAAAGAGCATCAAATTATTTTCATCTTGTTTAGAGAAAGAGGCAGAGTGTCAAGTTTTAAACTGTTAAACTGTTTCCTATGAAATAAAAACAGAGTAAACTGTCTCACTTATTGTTTTTCTGTTTTTACTTTCCTCTGAGTCTCTGTGTTGAATTTCCAAGTAACTAAACCTGTTTGTAGATTTTATTTTCCTTCTTCCTCATTCTGTTAACAAGAGCATGTTCACACTCATGTTGGCCTTTGTTTTGCAGAATGGCACCAAATGCTGTGTGGTTCCCGCCTCTGATTGGTCCAGGAGCTGAGACGCTGCCCATCCTACACCCTGGTCTCCTCCTCCTCTACCAGAACTGGAAAACACCGAGTTGTTTTTATCAATCACTGCATCGCAGTGTTTTTCTTAGTTCGATTTGTCACCAAACATCACACATAAATAAGTGAACTTAAATTTTAGAGTGATTTTATTTTATAATAGTGATTCTAAAATTGAAAAGAAAAAGCTGTTAAACACACGTTCTTACGTGCTGAGTGTTGTTGAGGTTAAAACCATTACCACATATTAAAAGGACTATACAAACAGAATATTTACCCATAGCAGAAATGTTTTGCTAATGTTAAACCTCCACCAAAAGATCCAAAATATAGGTATGTCTCAAAAGGCCACACTGTAAATATGTTTTGGTTGTGTATTCTTTTCTTTTCTTCCTTCATGTCTTTGGTCTCTCCACGAAATCTCTGCAGACACAGCTGGACAACAGCATCAGATCTCCCCAGATGTTGTCAGTCAGGAACATTATGTCAGTACATTAGATTCAGGAGCGGTGGGACTCTGCACACAGTATCTGCACAGTGTAGCTGACAATGATGAAAAACCTGCTGTGGTCAGTTAGAGGCTGCAGAGAAGTTTCAGATGTAGAGTCTGAAACTATAAAAGAAAAACTGTTAAAACTGTTCACTGTCATTTATTTATACAGCAAGAGAATGAACTGGAACATTACTCACTGTTTGCAGGTCTGAATCCTGAAATACAGATGAGAAATTCACAACAATAACATTATTATTATTATATAAATCATATTTGTTGTTGTTTGTCAAATTTATGAAAGCAAAACACTTGAACCTGTTTCATTAAAGGAACTTCCATCTAATTCAGCTATTTTCTATTGCATTCTGTGCTGTCTCATGTTAAATCGATCAATGGAGAAATAAATGAACTTTATAAAGAGTGAAAACATTGTTGTTCCTCACCATTATTGTTCCTTCTCCAGATGAAGAGTCCAGAGATGCAGAGCAGCAGGAGCAGCAGTCCTACAACAACTCCAATGACAGCAGCAGCAGGAAACTCTGAGGGAGGAACTGGAACCAAAACACAACATTCACACTGACACTGGATGGAGAAGGATATGTTTAATCTACTTTAATCTTCAGTGTAGCTGAATGGGGAACAGGATGAACTCAGTCAGCTGGAATACACTCAACAATATATTCCCTCTACAACAATTCCAGTCTTACCCCAGTTGGTCCTGATCTCTGCTTTGTCCAGTTTGGTGATGATGTCCTCCTTCACACCAGAGAGCTGAAACACACAGTCGTACCTCCTCCAGTCTTCAGGTGAGACTGATGAAATGTTCAGGTCAGCTCTCATCTGGAAGGTTCCATCATGGTTGGGGAGGATCTCTCCTCGGTCCACGTCCTCATGAAGCTCCTCTCCATCTTTCCTCCAGAACATCATGGCTCTGTCAGGGTAGAAACCTGTAGCGTGGCAGCTGACTGGAGAGGAGGGAGTCTTCTGGAGGAGAGACACTGAGGGAGGATCTGGAGAGAGAGAGAGAGAGAGAGAGAGAGAGAGAGAGAGAGAGAAGGTGGGATAGAGAGGGTGGAGGTAGAGGGAACAGAGTGAAGGAGATAGAGGAAAAGAGAGAGAGAAGCAATAAGACATACTCAATACATTTACTGAAAAACATCAGTTTCATTCACAGTGAGTCTCCACGCTCGGGCAAAGATAGAGATAGTGATATGATGAATGACCTGTGTACAGACACTGAGAGAACACAAACTAAATGATAGAGAATAGACTTTATGACAGAAACTAGACTGAAAGAATTAAAGTTCCTTCACATGGATGTTTTCCCCATAGATCTAAATGCAGATGACACTTTAGACTCTGTTCCTATTGAAACACCTTCCAGTTGAGCAGTCGTTGAGACTGACCTTCCTGTCATCTGTGTCCCAACAATGAAAACTCTTTCAAAGTCATGTAGAACTTTTCCTCTTGCCAATCTGATAAAAATCAGAATCAACTGGGTACGTTCAGAGTTTTTATGCCACAGAGACTGATCAGATGTTAACAGCTTAACTGTGTGTTTCTTCACTCATTAATAATTCAGGTTTTCCTTCTACATTTCATCCATCTGTATGTTCTGTATGTATATACTTACTGTAAGTGAACTAAACACTCAACAGATGAGGTTCACAACATGTAACTAACTATTCAGATAAAAGCACTCCATGTACTGACTCAAACATTCATCTTAAAAACATATGACAGGATTACATAATAACCCCTTTGCTACACAACCACCAAGCCCACAGAACAACACAATGGTAATTCAGTCTCACTATTCTGCATGAATATTGTTGTGTTCTCTACCTGTTCTCAGCAGAGAGCTCTTTCCATGGTCCACATACTTCTTCAGCCATTCAGGGTAAATCTGAGTCATGAGATTCTTATTGCCCTCAATTCCTGCTTTGTCAGCATCCCATCTCAGTTTGATGGCGACAGCCTGTGGTTTCAGAGCGATCCATCTCTCTGTCTTCAGGTCCAGTGATAGGAAATCTTCTCCATCATAACCATACTGCATAAAACCAGTGACCTCTCCAGTCTCTTCATCCCATTCACAGCCATATATCTTCTGTAAAATGTGAACACCTGAGAAAGAGACAGAGAGACTGTCAGAGACTGTAACGTGAGTGATGAAACTCACTGGATGTGATTCATCAGGTTCTACCTCTTCGGGTTTAGAGCCCCAATATGACTACTACTACTACTACTACTACTAATAATAATAATAATAACAATAACAAGATAAGTTGACATACAACTGCAGCTGCAACTATAACAGCACAGCACTAACTTCTGTTTGGCCTTGTAGCAAACTTTATAAACTGTATAACTTTATAAACTCAATGTGGCCACTCCAATAAATTACACTTTGTGCATGGACCCTCAAGTCACCTCTGGATCAATAGCAGCAAGGGAAGTGTAACTGATAAATAAATAAATAAATAAATAAATATTCATATTTATTTTAATAATTTTTGTGAAAATTTAACAAATCAGTTTTTGAAATCATGGTAAATTACATATATTTCCTATGTCACTTTTGTGCCTCCATACTGTAAAGAGTCACTTTACTTTATAACTAAGGATTCAGAACAGTATAGCAGTAAAAAGTAAAATTAAACATATCACATACTGTACCTTCACTTTGGTTGAACTGCCGCATCACAATTGAAATCAGAGCTTTGAAGGCCTTAGGCAGATTCCCAAAACACTCAAATGTGTACATCTCCAGGTGCTCAGGGTCCTTATCAAAAGGTTTTCATCCAGTCCAAATTTATTTCGAGTATCTTTTTGTTGGTGTCGCAGTGACCCGCCTGAACGTCATCAATCAGTCCAAAAGCAATTAACTCTGGGAAGTTTGGGATTCCAGTAGACGCAGCGATGAAAAACTCGAGGGAGTGTTTCACTGTGGGACAAACAAGGTTTATATATATATATATATATATATATATATATATATATATATATATATATATATATATACACACACACACACACACACACACACACACACATATATATATATATATATACACCCACATCATCATAACATTCATCATGAATATGATATATTCAGTAAGATTCGGTTAAAACTTATTACTTAGTACTTATTGAGTCAAAGTAAAAATGAAACTAAATCATGCAGGCACGTGACGCAGGAATAAAATGCAGAGCCGAGTAGAGTGTGAAGAGCTAGATAAATATTCAAAATGTGAATCTTACCTGGTGATGAAACATGACAAAAAAGAAGCAGCAATAATAATGTTTTCATCTTGTTTTGGTAAAGGACCGAGCTGATTCAGTAGTTTTCTGTCCAGTGCTTTTTCATGGTGGATAGAAAAAGGTGGAGCTTGCTTAAAGTGGACTGTCTCTCACCTGAGTGGACGTCAGAGAAATAAATATGAAACAGTTTTCATTGATCTTTCAGATACTTAGACTGAGTTTCACAACTTCTCAGATGTTATTTGAAGAATCTTCATGTCCCATTTACCATGAGGTTTGAGCCACTTCTTAAAGACAGTGGTTTAAAGAAATCAATAATGCTCATAATGTAGACTGTGATAGTCTGTATGTACTTTATGAGAAATATCTGTTATATACAGTGGGGCAAAAAAGTATTTAGTCAGCCACCAATTGTGCAAGTTCTCCCACTTAAAAGATGAGAGAGGCCTGTAATTTTCATCATAGGTACACTTCAACTATGAGAGACAGAATGGGGGGAAAGAATCCAGGAAATCACATTGTAGGATTTTTAATGAATTAATTGGTAAATTCCTCGGTAAAATAAGTATTTGGTCACCTACAAACAAGCAAGATTTCTGGCTCTCACAGACCTGTAACTTCTTCTTTAAGAGGCTCCTCTGTCCTCCACTCGTTACCTGTATTAATGGCACCTGTTTGAACTCGTTATCAGTGTAAAAGACACCTGTCCACAACCTTAAACAGTCAGACTCCAAACTCCACTATGGCCAAGACCAAAGAGCTGTCAAAGGACACCAGAAACAAAATTGTAGACCTGCACCAGGCTGGGAAGACTGAATCTGCAATAGGTAAGCAGCTTGGTGTGAAGAAATCAACTGTGGGAGCAATTATTAGAAAATGGAAGACATACAAGACCACTGATAATCTCCCTCGATCTGGGGCTCCACGCAAGATCTCACCCAGTGGGGTCAAAATGATCACGAGAACGGTGAGCAAAAATCCCAGAACCACACGGGGGGGACCTAGTGAATGACCTGCAGAGAGCTGGGACCAAAGTAACAAAGGCTACCATCAGTAACACACTATGCCGCCAGGGACTCAAATCCTGCAGTGCCAGACGTGTCCCCCTGCTTAAGCCAGTACATGTCCAGGCCCATCTGAAGTTTGCTAGAGAGCATTTGGATTATTTATCCAGAAGAGGATTGGGAGAATGTCATATGGTCCGATGAAACCAAAATAGAACTTTTTGGTAAAAACTCAACTTGTCGTGTTTGGAGGAGAAAGAAAGCTGAGTTGCATCCAAAGAACACCATACCTACTGTGAAGCATGGGGGTGGAAACATCATGCTTTGGGGCTGTTTTTCTGCAAAGGGACCAGGACGACTGATCCGTGTAAAGGAAAGAATGAATGGGGCCATGTATTGTGAGATTTTGAGTGAAAACCTCCTTCCATCAGCAAGGGGCATTGAAGATGAAACGTGGCTGGGACTTTCAGCATGACAATGATCCCAAACACACCGCCCGGGCAACGAAGGAGTGGCTTCGTAAGAAGCATTTCAAGGTCCTGGAGTGGCCTAGCCAGTCTCCCGATCTCAACCCCGTAGAAAATCTTTGGAGGGAGTTGAAAGTCCGTGTTGCCCAGCGACAGCCCCAAAACATCACTGAGATCTCTAGAGGAGGTCTGCATGGAGGAATGGGCCAAAATACCAGCAACAGTGTGTGAAAACCTTGTGAAGACTTACAGAAAACATTTGACCTCTGTCATTGCCAACAAAGGGTATATAACAAAGTATTGAGATGAACTTTATTTATTGACCAATCATATTTTCCACCATAATTTGCAAATAAATTCTTTAAAATCAGACAATGTGATTTTCAGGTTTTTTTCTCATTTATACTCCTCATAGTTGAGGTATACCTATGATGAAAATTGGAGACCTCCTCTTTTAAGTGGGAGAACTTGCACAATTGACTGACTAAATACTTTTGCCCCACTGTGCAGAAGATATTTTAGTGTGTTGTGCTTCTCATTTTTTAAATTTTTTTTTTGTTTTTTTAATCTTCATCTCCATCTTCAGTCTCAACTTGCCTTGTTGAAAAAAAACCAACTTGACCTGCTTCCTTTTTAAAAGTCAAACATGTTGAGTGGGAATAAACTCTAGAAAATGTCAGGTGGCACTTTTAAAATAACCACCAGTGTGATGTGTAAAGTGGATTAAATTATCACTGGAATATGTAACTTTTACATACTGTTTATTATGGTTACTGCTCTTAAACTCCATGAGTATCTGGGAAAAAAACCCTTGTATTTTCAAATATAAAACACTATTTATGATGAAGATTCATGGACTATTAGACAGCGTGGAGAAACAATGTTGCTTCCATCCATAAAGGCACAGTCGTGCAACTTTTGTTCATTCAAATGTCATTCTACACATTTGTGTATCCAGAAGACTCTTAATAATGTCTTTGTGTTGTGATTGTTTGTTCCTTGTATACTCAGATCAAGAGCTGGTATCCTTTTTGGCCTCAAGTCAAGTATGTTGAGTAGAGGAATAAACTCTGTCAGGTGTCACATTGTCTCTTGTTTGTGATATCATACGAGCTACCAAGCTCCCGTTGATGTCAGGAGAGTGAAGTGCTAGAGTAGATGTTTTTATTTTTGTCTTTTCTTATCTATTTATCTCTTGTATGTCTCTTCACATGTATGAAAAAATCATCCATCCATCCATCCGTCAATTTTAAGTCTAACCGATAAAATTGTTGCAAGGATCCTATGTTTAAATGTGCATTCCCATCAGATGCAGTCAGCCAGCATACCACCTTCACTGTAGTTTCTTTATTTGTGTAAATGTATAAACTGTAAATGCAGTAATTGTATGGAAATTGTACATATTTATGATACAAAATAGAATAAAATATTGATGCCACAGTAATTTTATTGAAAAAGTAGTAAAGACAGAATAACTAATATAAAGGAATCCAGATGTCTAGTGTTCATATACAGTATTTGTTTTCATATTTGACGCAAAATTTTAAATTTCTGTCCAAATTGCAAATACAATAAAGATAAATATCAGACACTGAGTAGCTTTTGTTCACTTACAGAAATCAAGGAACATTATGTCAGTACATTAGATTCAGGAGCGGTGGGACTCTGCACACAGTATCTGCACAGTGTAGCTGACATGATGAAAAACCTGCTGTGGTCAGTTAGAGGCTGCAGAGAAGTTTCAGATGTAGAGTCTGAAACTATAAAAGAAAACATTAAAACTGTTCCTGTCATTTATTTATACAACGAGAAGAATGAGCTGGAACATTACTCACTGTTTGCAGGTCTGAATCCTGAAATACAGATGAGAAATTCACAACAATAACATTATTATTATTATATAAATCATATTTGTTGTTGTTTGTCAAATTGATGAAAGAAAAACACTTGAACCTGTTTCATTAAAGGAACTCCCATCTAATTCAGCTATTATCTATTGCATTCTGTGCTGTCTCATGTTAAATCCATCAGTGGAGAAATCATGTCTTTATAAAGAGTGAAAACATTGTTGTTCCTCACCATTATTGCTCCTTCTCCAGATGAAGAAGTCAGAGATGCAGAGCAGCAGGAGCATGATCCTGCAACAACTCAATGACAGCAGCAGCGGAAGCTCTGAGGGAGGAACTGGAACCAAACACAACATTCACACTCTGTCTCTGACACTAGATGAAGGATATATTTTAATCCACTTTATTAGACAAACAAACAGGTGTATATTTTCAATCCTGATCTGAATCAGCTTGTTAATTGGTGCAGTCTCTACTTTGTCAGTTGGTGATGTCCTCCTTCACGCAGAGGCCTGAAACACACAGTCATACCTCCTCCGGTCTTCAGGTGAGACTGATGAAGTATTCAGGTCAGCTTCTCATCTGGAAAGGTTCCATCATGGTTGGGAGGAGGATCTCTCCTTGGTCCACGTCCTCATGAGCTCCTCTCATCTTTCCTCAGAACATCCTTGGCTCTCAGGGGTAGAAACCTGTAAGCGTAACTGGCCTTTGGAGAGGGAGGGAGTCTTCTGGAGGAGAGACACTGAGGGAGGATCTGGGAGGGGAGGGAGAGAGAGAGAGAGAGAGAGAGAGAGAGAGAGAGAGAGAGAGAGAGAGAGAGAGAAGGTGGGATAGAGAGGGTGGAGGTAGAGGGAACAGAGTGATGAGCGAGTAAAAACAGGACATCCCAATATTCCTGACCACTTAAGATAAAGATTGTATAACTAAATGTCTGTGAGACTTGAAGGTGCTGGTATTTATCTTGGATGTTGATCCTCTTTCGGGCTCTCTGTTTTCTGACAAAAACTAGACCAAAAGAAGGAAAGTTCCTTCACACTGATGTTTTCCTCATAGATCAAATGCAGATGACACTTTCGTCTCTGTTCCTATTGAAACTACATCAGGTCATGTGATTCTACCTGTTCTCAGCAGAAAGCTATTCCCATAGTCCACGTACTTCTTCAGCCACGCAGGACAAATGTGAGTTAAGAGACCTTATAGACTTTATTTCTTGTTTTCTTCAGAATCATCTCAGTTTGATGTTGGTAAGCCTCTAGTTTCAAGCGATGTCAGTGTCTTCAGGTCAGTGATACAGGTCTTCTCCATCATAACCGACAGCATAAAGCATGCCTCTCCAGTTTTTTCATCCCATTCACAGCCATCTCATTTGTAAAATGTGGACACACAGACAGAGACAGACAGACAACAGAGAGACCGTGTGTGATGAAACTCTTTTTTTTTTTTTTTTTAACTCTTGCATGAATCTAAAAAAAGGCACAAATAAACAAACAGACTAAAAAAACAAAACAAGCAAAAAAAAAAAAAAAAAAACCACATGACTGTATGACTGATTATCCATGAATTCACAGAATCATGGTCATTACCTCTTCACTGTTGGATTATAAACTGGGCAAGAGGGAATTTGGAGAACTCGGAGACCTTGAATGAGGCAGGCTGGGATGACTGCAGCCTTCTAAGTGATCACTGCTGATCAACTCTATGATCATCTATCATCATATATCATAAATGTAGACATTTCACACAACAACAACAACAATAAAAATAATAATAATGCAGCTGCTGGCTAACTGACTATAACAGTTAGTTACCCACAAACTTTAATATTAACACTGTTTGTGCCTGCAAACCAAATAGCACACCACTGACTACTTGAAGACTATTTAAACACTGTTTGGCTTGGCAGGCGAACTTTATAAACTGCATAACTTAATAAACACAACAAGGTCAATCAATTACACTTTGTACACTTTGGACCCTCAGGGATCATCTCTGCTACCAACTGGTGTTGATGAATAGGAGTGAGGGAAGTGTAATTGACACACAAATAAATAAATATTTCCTGTATCACTTTAGCTATGAACTCTACAGTGTAGAGGTGATTAACTAAGCTGCAGACAGTTTAGCAACAAAATAAATCTACCATATCTGAAACTGTACCTTCACTGTGGTTGAAGTGCTGCATCAAGAATTGAAATACTGGCACGAAGATCTTGACTGATTCCCAGAACACTCTCTAGTGTACCACTCCCGGTGTTCAGCATCATATCGAAATAGTTTTTAGAGCCTGTCAATTTGGTTCTATTATCTTTGAGTTGCTGTCGCGTCAATCTGCCTGAATGTCATCGACCCTTGTAACCACAAAGTCTAGAGTTTGGGATTCCAGTAGATGCAGTATTATGAAAAACTTCATGGAGTGTTTGACTGTAAGACAGAGGTTTTCAGTGTAATATACATCATAAATATGGAAGTATTCAGTAGGATTCAGTGAAACTTAGAGTCTTATCGAGGAGTCAAAGTAAAAATGAAACTAAATCATCATGGAATACAGAATTGTGACACAGGAGTAAAATGCAGGCAGTGAGAGGTGAAGTAGAGTTAATCAACATTTGAAATGTGATCTTACCTGAAGAAACGTGATGAAAAGAAGCAACAAAAACAACTCTTTCATCTTGTTCTGAAACAGTCCTGCAGGTAAAGGACCGAAACTGATTCAGTTGTTGTCTTTGGAGAACAGGCGGGGGAATGGCAGCAGGATGCAGAGACAAAAACTGCAGTCATGTCAGACAGTTGTTATCAGATCCAGTCTATTCAGCCTGTACTCAGCCTTTTAACTAACTGCCCTGTCAACACACAACATCTATTTTGTTCTCTTAATAAAATGTCACCATTATATATCAACTAATCTCTCTAATCAAACCAAGGTGAAATTTTTGATTTTTTAATCTGATCTCATTGACCAGAGAACCTTTTCGTGCTCTCAGTAAATGCCATTTGACCAGACTCATGTGGGCTGTCATATCACACCTCCTCAAAGTGGTTTCAATCTATATGACCCTAGGCTCTCAATGATAGCTATTTGGGTTATTGGTCACCTCTCTGACCGACCTTCTCATCCAGATTACACAGTTTGGCCAATCACCACCTGTTACTGCTCTACTTCCCTAAAGCTCTTTCTGCTTGTCTTCACTAAGTCCAAAACCGTTTCATGCCCAGAATTTGACTCCTGATCTGATGCAATTCCTCATCCAAAGTCATATAATACTCTACACTCTTATTACAACACCCTATCACGTCATTGAAAAATGCAGTGGGTTACAAAAGACAAAGTCTTCCAACACAGCAGTGGTTGCCTGACAGTTACTTTTGATGCTCTTATAATCCCAGAACTACTGGATTATAAAAATCTTGATCATTGTTCCTCAGTAATTTTCTCCTTGTGCTCTGAGAGAGACAATTACTGTGTTGCACTTCTCCATTTTTTTTTTTTTTATTTTTTTGTTTTAATCTCATCCATCCTCAGTGTCTGGCTTTTCCTTGCAAAAAAAAACCCTCACGGCCTGCTTTTGTTTTTTAAAAGTCAGGTAACATGCTAGTCACGAGGAATAAACATTTAAAAATAAAAGTCAGGTGTCACATTATCTCGGTTTGTGATGCTCATGTACAGGGTATCAAGCTGGCTGGCACACTGGCTCCATCTACTGGATCCTCTGACAGGTGACACCGTCCTCTAACACTGACCTAATGTTCCTTTAAGCTGCCCGATGCAAAGAACAGACACTCTGCAGACTGCATCAGCCTTATGTGTTCTTTATATCTGTTTAGGTTAAAGTGTTTTGGCTGTCCCAACTGTCTTAACAGGCAGCTTCATGTGAATACATGCTCAGTGATACAACCACCATCACTGTGTTACCTATAAGCGCAGTTAGCAATCCCTCTGTTATGATAAACTCTTGATGAATTGTGTCACTTGTCCTGTGTTACATGGTTTGAATAAATCATCACAAGAAGTGATTGTGAAAACTGCTTTCAGTATCTACATGTTTACAGAACCCTGTAGTTCATGGAGTTCTTCTAAAACCATAAAATATCATTCAAAATAGACAAGAACGTATATTTAGAATGGACATTACTTGTAAGTGTCAGGTGTTGATGCAGTAAATTGTGACATCTATAACCTCAGGCTCCTCTAAAATTCAGCTCAGACTCCACAAATCCAGCCTGATTATGTTGGGCTGCTAATATTAACGTTGAGAATAATGAACTGGCCTTGTAGTGTGACATAATTGAAGAGCAGCAAAACACTTCCAGCTTGAAGTTTGCATCGTCTGAAATGTCATTAAGAAACAGCAGTTAAAGGGAAATGTGGAAGTCAAGACCAGATCTGGAAGACGGAGAAAACTTTCAGATAAATGTAATGTCTGAAAAATCATCTCCTCGTATTACATCAGTCTCAATCAAATATTGGCTGTAGTATTTTAATTGGTCTACTTACTAGTATCCCAGTATCCACCAGCAAAGTAGGTGAGAAAGTTCACGAGTGGTAGACAGAGTGCAAATCACAGTCATTTCAGCCATTTACAGTGCACATCATATATGATCACACTAAATGAAGCTGCACAGCAAAGAATACTAGGATACTATTCTTGTATCTTTTGCTGTGCAGCTACATGGAGGTTCATTGTTTCTTTGTAGTGCAGCAGTGTCCTGGGAAAATGTTAGATGGAGGCGCTTTGAAATGTTGTTCTCAGATGATTTAGCATCACAAACGAAAAAAAACAGGACTAAATGGAGTGGCTCAAAAAAATACTGTTCTCAGATAATGGTGTATCAGCAAACCTGGATCAGATACTCAAAGATGTTCGATGACCGACTCCTCTCTCTCTAAAATATAACTCGGTTTAGTCTGCTCCTCACTCACCCCGGGGTTGCTCGGTTTACTTCTCTCCGGTGGCCTCTGTTTGGTTTTTCTGACTCCAGAACAGAAACAAGAGGTTATGGCTCGAGTCTAAGGTTTGAAATTCTACAAAGCTGCACATCTGCTGGGTGGAAGGTCTAACTAAGTCAGCAGTACCTGTTTCGAAATCAGTCTGTCTTTTCAGATGTTGTTTCCAGACTTTGAACATGACTCTTGGGATGATCTTACAGGTAAAGTTCCTTCAGAACTCCTCCATGTAGACTCTGCACTACACTGAACCACCACTCCTGTGTCAGCTACACCTTCCTGCAGGTCCTTTTCAGTCATATGGGGTCTGGTTTATATGAGGTGACTCACTGAGTGTGTCTGACAGTCTCAGTTCTGGATCCAGTTTGGCAGAGAGCTCAGTGCTGTTTTCAGGAGCTGTAAGATCAGAAACACACTGTTGATCTGCAGTGAACTTTTAGAAACACTTCCGAAACAGTTCTGAAACAGTTCATCTGCACAACAATTTGAAACAATTTTAATCTGACAGCAGAAAGTGTGTCATGTCATCTGAAACAGAATAAAAAAGTAAGTACCTACATGAAGGAGTGCATCTGGCTAAAATCAGAGGAAGAGAAAATATCATTTCACTTACAGTTGTAAATGAAAAAACATCCAGTGAACGCAGTCCATACACATTTAACTAAAACTTAAATCCATTCTACCGTTCAGTTTTATTATGTAGATAAATAAATCAACTCAGAGACTAAAATCAAAGTACAGAAACTGTCAGTGAGGTAGATAATCTTTCTATTTTTCTCTCTCACCTTTTCTCTTTTTGTAAATCACAAATCCAGTGACAGTGATGAGGACGAGAGCAACAACAACCACAGCAACAATAATGTGGACAGTCATGTTGGTGGGCTTCTCTGTTGAACAAAAAAACAAAAACAAAAAAAAACAAAAAACAAAAACCAACAACAAAATATTAATTCTGATGCAGATAAATCAGAACAAGTTCAATTTCATCATCAACTGATAGCTGTATATGTGTTGGCTTGTTACTATGAACTAAGACTGAAGAGTTGAATTAACACGATGTAATCAATGGCTGTGGCTATTATCTTTGACGTGTATGTCTATAGAAATATATTAACACCCTGACATGTTGGATTGGCAGGAAAGACAATAATTAAATAAACAAATAAATAAAGACAGCCATAAACAAATAAAGATGAAAATAAAAATTTAAACAGTTAAATCTAAAGAAACAAAGCTGGCAAAACTAGTGGATTTAAAAATGATCAAAGTTAAAGTTCTCCTCAGTTTAACAAAGTAGACACAACAGAATGAAATCAAATTTTGCAGGTTTGAATACAGGCTATATTCTGTGTTATTCTGAGTACAGTCAGCAGTGGACAGGCAGCTTAGACTTCTTATATGTGTGGTGAAAACAATCTGCTCTGTAAAATGCTTAAAAACAAAAAGGACCGACTGATATTAATCTTGTTGCACTAATATGATCTGACCACTGATCCTGCAACAACGAATATTCTGAATTTCCCGCTGAACTGGAGAACAAAAGCTAACATACAGAACAAACCACAGACCTAAAGTCACATTCACCAACCACTGATCTCTCTCTTACCCCTGTTGGTCCTGATCTCTGCTTTGTCCAGTTTGGTGATGATGTCCTAAATGCTTTCAGAAGATTAAACACAGTACCTCCTCCAGTCTTCAGGTGAGACCTGATGAAATATTCAAGTCAGCTCTCATCTGGAAGGTTCCATCATAGTTGAAGGAGGATCTCTCCTTGAATACGTCCTCATGAAGCTCCTCATCTTTCTTCCAGAACATCATGGCTCTGTCAGGGTAGAAACCTGTAGCGTGGCAGCTGTTGCAGCTGGAGAGGAGGGAGTCTCTTCTGGAGGAGGGAACGCAGGGGGCGATCTGGGAGGAGGAGAGAGAGAAGGAGGTGAGGGAAGATGGAGATAGAGACAATGGAGGCAGAAGGAGCGATTGAATGAAGACAAAGAGAGAGAAAAGCAATTTTAAAGGCCTCTGCTAAAAACATCACATTCATTCACAGTGAGTCTCCATGCTGGTTCATATCAGTAGCAGTGTTCGGACTTTGTGGCTGACCAACCTTAAAGGAGCTCTATCAACAACACAAGATGTGGAAATCCAAGGAAAAAGATAAATATATATGTAAACATAACAACAAGACTAAGAGTCTTCAGCCATACCAGCAGCTCAACAGTGCATTGAGCTAAATATCAATGTCAGCATGCTAACATGCTAACAATGATAATACCAGCATGTTGGAGTTAAGTAAATACCAGTTATCAGGTATCTGGTCATTCAAGGGCTGTCAAAAAATATCAGCCTGTTGGTTTTGGTAAAAGGAAGGAGATCAGCAAAATCATTAGAATACATCGTCTGGAAACCATGAACGTAAACAAAGCTTGAGGCAATCTATAGGATCGTTGTCAAAATATTTCAATTTGAACTGACTGACACTGACATCCCTAGAGCTGTGCTACTAATAAAACAATACGTAACTTCCGACACTATGCACTGTGTGGGGTTTAGTGGGACATTTGATTTGCCCACGTACAAAAACAGAGACATAAATGTCATAGAAAACCCTGCTAACTGAGAGCAGGATTGAACCATTTTAAATTTTTGGGGTGCAGGGAAAACCAGGTTAGTAGATCTTTCCCTCCTCCTCCCTATAGTGTCCTTGCAGCACCATGAAGATTCATGTTTGGGTGTTGGAAGTTGCAAGATTTTAAACCCTAAGCTACAGGCTGGAGTGTGAGTTAGTATGCAGTCTTATCTTGTAGTTCCAGTCCGCTTGTTGCCATCTTTAGTCACCCCAGCATCTAGTTTTGAAGGTAACATCTTTTTGCATGATTTAGATTCTCCCTTCACAGCACAGAACATCCTCAAATAAGTTAAAATTACCAGTTACAGATACTGTTGTGATGTGAGTTATTTATAACGCCAGCTGCCTGACATTTTAGCGCTGAGCGCGCCGCCGCACGAGCTGCTGCAGCTGACAGATATTCAGGGTGTCTGTCCTGTCCTCATGGTTCAGGGTCCTAGTCTGTTAGTGACATATAATCCAGGGTTTTCCACACAGGTCTGATTGGATCGTCCTGGCTGCACCACCGTGCTACAGTCATTAAGTGCATTGGTATTCCACTCATTGAGTATTAATCTTGAGAGAGACTAATGCAGACCCTGTGACCAGTCAGAATCCAGTATTCTCTGTAGCCACCATGTCTGGAGCAGCAGGACTGTGGAGAGAATGTAGCAGGAGATGAATTAGCAGAAAGTTCAGATGAAGCGGTCTGCTAAATATTTCTAGTCTGTTATGTGACTGTGACTCAGGCACAGGAATCAGGTCTTTAATCCCATGATTACTGGTCAGAACCTGCATTTGATTCGTGACTTGGACTTAGCACAAAGATTAAACATAATGCCATTGAATAGTGTTTGTTTTCCTTGTTAAAGCTCCATGTAGACCCAGTGTAGTTACTCCATCTATCCACTTTAACCCCATGCTTACATTTGTCCTAATGAGAAGAGCAGCGTAAATAGAATCAGCTTACAGAGGCTAGCAATGTCCTGCTACATTTTCCAACATGTATTGCTCACGCAGGCCAAATAGTATTTCTGTCCTGATTATTCTGAGGAGCATCTTCAAGCTTTATTTTTGGTTTTCACTCAGATTCCAAAGCCTTAATTTCAACAACGTTTTCTCATTTTCTGCCACCTGTCTCCAAATTCAGCTCACCCAAAGCATTACATTCTATGTCAAACTAAAAGAATTATTTGGAGTGAAGAAGCTCAGTGTACTTGACCTGTAGTTGTGAATGGGTATGCAACATTTACCTGTTTGACCTTTGTGACCCCCGATCAGTTGTGTTTCCTTCCTGTAGTCACACAGTTTATGTAAAGACTCAAAGGGGCCACATGCTATTGAATCAGTTGTCTTTTATTTTGTCAATGGCCAAAATTCTAGCCGTAAGTTATAGTGTTGTAATGTTGTTATGATTCTTATATTATGATGTGACTGAAAAAACACCAAAAGATCTGAGATATAGTTGAAGCTTAAAACCCAAAAAAAGAAAAAAAAAAAAAAAAATCTCAAATGTTTACCTGTTGTAACTCCCAGTCATGTCAATGCCATGGTAACTGACATGCTATTGGTGTACATATGAGTGTGTGTGTGTGCGTGTGCAGGTGTGTATTTGTGTGTATAGACTTTTTCATCTAGACCCAGCACATTTAAACAGAATATGTCCAACTGTTTAAATATATCACTGAAAATTAAAACTAGGGCTCCGTCAATTTGAGGTGTGAGTGTGTGTGTGTGTGTGTGTCAATTTTTGTGATTTTTTTTTTTTCTTATAATGAGAAAGATTATCTCTTCAGGTTGACAGTGTCGTGCAGCCGTGCTCTCAAAACCTAATTGAAAAAAAAAACAACAAATTAATTTGTAAACAAGGCGGCAACATGTAGGCTACAGTGTGTGTGTGTGTGTGTGTGCGTGTGTAAGTGCATGCTCGTGCCTTATTTGTTCCCCCCCAAGTGATCATGTGATTAGCCATCGAAGTGCCAGTGTGCCCGTTCTGCCATAGATTAAAACTGCGCGAGGTGCGTTCAACAAAGCTCTGGTGTGTTTGTTTGTTAGACAGTGAAGGCGTCCTGAGGAGAAAACACACAGGGGGAGCAGTCGAGCCAAACCCCTCAGCTTGTTGAACGCAGCCCAGCTGTAATGGACAATCACAGGCTTAAAGAAATTTAACCAAATCCATAACTTCTGAAGAGGATTCATGTTTGTGATGAATCTTAATAACATTTAAAGACATTCATCACGGCCTTAATCCTCTTCTACCACTCCTCCTCATTTACTTAATGTTTAGCTTTTGTTTTGAGGTTAAATATGTTTTCTACACTATCACGTTAACCCAGTACTAATTTACAATTCACAAATATATTCAAATTATCCATTACAAATTAGCTAGGATCAGATACAAAAATGTTGCACAACAGAATTCCTCTCTTCACGTCACACATTCTTTTCACTGTATCTTTAATTTTTAAATGCAACCAAGTACAGTTTCTGTTCACTTCATTTCTATAACTCAGTTTCTCCTTAACCCTGCTGATCCATTACAGCCCCGTCTAATCTATGGATCTTCGTACTGTAACTGTTGTCATGGTGACAGTGAACTATATTTCTCAGTGGGAGAAATTCTATGGTTTCCAGGCTGATATATTCATACTTAGTGATCTTATTTTCTTAACTCTTCAATTTTTTTCATCCTTTACTTTTGATATGTTGTGGATCTTAGTCTTCTCTATATGTATGAATAATGGTAATATACTGTAATATCAGTGTGTGCAAACAATAAACAAATGGTGAATGGAAAAGATGCAGAGGTCTTCCATACTTGTATATTAACATCAAACATCAGCGACTTTACTTCTTCTATTTTATATCTCAAGTGTTTTACTTTGTTAAATGTCAGCTTACATCCATACAGGTCACATGAAAACGTCACAATGAACCGTGTGAGAGCAGAAGTTTGTGTAAGTACAAAAGTACAACCATGCAGTAAAATGAAGGATTATGTTAGTGTGGGTTACGATGAGCATTGCAGACGACTCTAATCCCTTTCTGTTTGTTAAATGTGTTGTAGAGCGCCCTCTGCTGGATAAAGAGAAATAATCCCGGCCCACTCTGTCTGATGATGTGTGATGACGCAGCATTAAGAGCTGCACCCAACACCACTGTTCTAAAACACTGAGCAGCAGGTAAGAAAATCTCTCAACTCCTGCCTGGTCCCTGAACCAAGACGCGCGCACACACACACACACACACACGCACACCTACCATTTGCAGCAAGACAAAGGGAGACACAAGAACTAGGAAAACCTTTTATTTTAAAAATTCCTTTGTATCATTGCCTTTTTAATTGTGGTAAATTTTGTGTTTTTCAATGCTTTATTCATAAGGTTAAGTTTTTAAGAAATGATATTTGGGATTACTTATTTCATTTCATCTGGGAGGTATGAGTGATTTTAAAAGAGTTTACAGAAGAGAACAGTCTCATCAGCAGGACAACTTTGATTTTACTAAATACTGACCAACATTCAAACACTCCATTCAGTTTGCACATCATTTTGAAATGATGAGGAGGTGACCTTCTAAATGAGTACTGTATACTAGTGTATAGAACAATCTAAAACTGAATGTGGGTTATGAATTTATGATGAAAAAATGCAATCGCTTTTAGTGTGAAAACACATTACAGTATTTAATCACATGTTGACTGTATTAGTAATTACATTGAGTTGACTGACAGGTGCAGAGATTAACACCGATTATTTGGTGACATAACATATTTTCTCCTGAGAAACCTTGGGCTCTTCTACCATTTATCTTGATGTTACTTTGGCACCTACCACCAAGTAAATATTGTTACAGACCAAGCACACACCCCTCCATGGCAAAAGCACTCCTCAGTGGGGCCTCAGCAGGTGAAGTGCTCCAAACTGCAACTGCTTTGGGAACACCCAGGAACACGACAAAGAGCCAATGTGTTGATCTGGCCTACAAACTCCCTGATTCCAATTGATCCATCTGTGAACCTCCTCAATATCATGTAGGTCCCCCCGCATGCCAAAACAGCTCTGATCTCAGGCAAGCGGCTAGGCCTGGGCATGGCAGGGTCCTGTGGTTGTAGTGGTGGTACTCCCCATGGATCTGACTTGTTCCAGCATCCCACAGAGGCTGGGACCTGATTGAGATCTGGGAGTTTGGAGGCCCAGTCACCTAAGACTATTTTTGCGTTCCTGAGACATGCTTCTGAGGCAGCTTTCGCAGTGTGGCTGAAGCATTGTCCTTGATGGGGGAGGTCCAACACATTAAAGTTTGTACATGCCAAACTACCATCTAGACAAATACCAGAACCTGTTCCCGTAGCAAAACATTGTATTGTTACAAAATGATCAATGTTATTCACTCACCCGTCAGTGGTGATATTGTTACATTGATCGTGTATATCTTATATTAACTATCAGTTTGTTTAATGGTATAGATAAAGAGTCATTAGGCCATTAAGGTGGGAGCACAGCACTATGTAATGAACTGTGTTGCCATGCATCTGGTAATGTTATATGACTATAAATCAAAGAGAAGGATATACACTATTACAATCGACTGTTTTACTGAATGTATTTTTTCTGTTGAGCCTAGCCGCCCTTTCCTGCGATTGATCCATGGAAAATCGACGTTGACGCCTAATTTTCTAAACTGAGCGATGAATAGTTTGTTCACAATTTACATAAAGATAAAAAAGCAGCTGAGGAAGAGGCATTTTAAAGTTAATATTACCAGAGTTACTGCCCACCACAAAGTGGCTTGCATCGAGACATCTGTTTCCTCTGCACTATAGTCCTAGAGTCAGTTATTTAATATTTTATCCAAAAGTTTCGCTTGTGGTCTTGAGTCAAGTCCAAGCCCTTAGTCATGAGGTTTACCCAGTTCAATTCGCTCAGGTTTAAAAGGAGGTTTTTCCTCACTGTCAACTGTTGGGTTCCCCTCTTAACAAGTTCTAGTAATCTAAAGAGGTTTAGATCGTCGTATATGAAAAGTACTGTACCAGATTGAGCTATATAAATAAAACTGAATAGAACTGACTGAATTAAAGAGAGTTTATTAAAATAAAAAACAGTCGAAGTAGTTTAGATTATGTCCCCCACAAAGCTCCATTGTAATTTGAAATAAGAGCCCAGGCTCCAGACTAGCCTTCTCGACCCTGTACCCGGCAGAAGGTTCTGCAATATGGACGCTCTACAGTGGGGTGGAGAGATTACTGCATGAGCATGATTAAGAGCTGCAAAGGACAGAGGCAGAGAGGTACATGTTTTACAACCCGCACAGGTTCAGAAGGTAACTCGACTCACACCAATGACTGATTCTTCTATAAAAATAATCGAAAAGATGATCGACAAGTAATCGCTCACTATCCTCCTCCTGGTTGATCCCTCCTGTACGTTAGTAAACCAGAAGATGAAGGGGTGTTTATTACTTCCACCCAGGCCGCCACTGATGTAAAACTGAGGTTCTGAAGGAGCTTTATTGAAGGTCGCTAGCATCACATGACTTTTTTACTGCATAATGGTACCTGCAGCCTCACAGCCGGGTCTGTGTCAGGTATTTCGCAGGTGAGGCCCTGCAGTGTATCAATCAGAAACTGGAGGCTCCCAACACTGGGAACTGTGTGAGACTGTGAGATGTGTCCCAGAGACACACCTGTGCTAAGATTACCTACCCTGCCCCCATGGTCAGTGCAAGTGGGTTAAGAGGACGACGTAATCATTTTACAACTTTGGCCTAAAGTTCATAGCAGTACACGCAGAAAACTACCAAGATAATATTTTTCTTTCCTTAAGTTCTCACACAGAAGTATATATGGATACTATTATTATTTAAATAAGAAGAAGAAGGCCAATAATCAAAACCTTTTAAAGTTATAATACATATTAAAAGAAGTTCTGGAATATTTCTGTAGACAGATTGTTGAGAGAGACCTACTGGCGTCGCGGTTCCTCCAAAAGAGGAAAATAAAATGTACCGTCGTCATTTCGATTTCGCAGAGAATACCCAGGCAAACCCGCCCAAGATGGCGAGGTTCAGTCATCAGGGTCTGCAGGTCAACTGCTGCAACTGGAGCAGCTGTAACAAATAAGACCCCACCCACACCATGAGATAATTCTATGACCCAGCAACATAACAGAAAACAACGCGGAAAGCTTAATATTTGATATCGATCAAATGCATTTTCACTAGCAAACGAGTGTAAGCCCCATAGAGACGACCAAGTCGAGTAATTAGGCTGCAAGGTAACCAGTGCCTCAGAAATCTCTTCCACAGCTGATGCTGCGATCTACCCCATGCTGCCAGCGATAATGGTCGAAAGCCTGGAAGGAATTCAGTGTTGAACTTCCTTATTCGCGCAGCTGATGATGCTGTTGCTCATTTGTATCCAGTGAGGACGGAAATTAGTTTCTTGCCGCATTTATGGTCGTTCGGTAGAGACGCGCGTGTGAATCGAAGGGTCAAATTATTCAATGGTAACTTGTCGTTAACTGATTTTTAATATAAATGAAACTTAAAATAATTAGCAGGTGCGAGAAGCAACCGATGTGCCATGCAACTCCAATTGTATAATGTGGGACAGACAGCTGTTGACTTGCTGGCAGCGTCAGAAGTTTACAGTGCTGTTACGCTCTCTCCGCCGGAACACGAAGAAAACGCTTGCTTCACAACTAAACTACAAGTGTACTGACCAATAACTTCTCTTTAGTTCTAGGCCTACGAAGTGGCTTTTAATTTACCTACTTGCGTTAGTACATCATCTGATCCAGCAGTGATGCCACCACAAGCTCAAATGAAAATAGCATCTCTACTAAGACAGAGCAGTATCACAGCAGGGTTAGTGAGCTATGTAGAACATAATTCTATAGTAGTGATTCGGCCAATTGGGAAGATAAAACAGATGAAATTAGTCATAATCAGTGTGCTGAACCTCAGGGCTTTTCGCATAACCTAATGCTGACCTTCACGCTCCCATTGTTTAAGTCATGTCCATGTGTAGCAATGCTCAGGGTGGAACTAGTTTGAGGGAGCATGGTGCCCCTACAGAATAGAATCACATACAGGACAGTGTAAGACTGTAAGAACATTAAAGCTAAATCTGCTGGTATGGGGAGAGAATACAACAAAAGAGCTAATGGCAATGGCAGAATACAGACATCTAACACTGGCTGTTTCAAAACCGCTGCATAAATCTAAATAAAATGGCCGTGTACAGTTATTTTCATAATGCCTGTGGATGCTGATGTCAGTATTGGTGTTCTGTTGCGTTTCGTACACCTCTGATTTAACACTTAAAGAGAGCAGTTTAAATAGTGTGTGTGTGTGTGCAGATCACCAAATGAATGGGGAAGCAACAGTTAACAATCATATCTAAAATAGAAGCAATACATTAAACACACACGCTTGAAGCGATTTTCCCGACGCATAATTGTTATAAAAAATAGTTTGTATGAATACAATAAGACAATAACTACAGTGAAACGGATGATTCCTTTTAAACGTGAGCAAGCACTTTTATCGCATCGGGGACCCACCAGGAGGCCAGAGATGACTGGGCCCTGAGTCATAGGTTACCAAGAAGTTTCAGTTGGAGTTTTCACAAAGACTTTTCTTTCAGAATACACTTAGGTTTACAGGATGAAGGCATGTATTGCTGTAAGTTACTAATGTACATATGTAGCTGAAGGTCAGATGAAGTTGTGAAAGAATTACATTCAAAAATAAAAGCTTTGTAGCATTTATTTAGTTTATCATGTCAAAGAGCAGCCCACCTTTGCTAAGCTACAACCAAACATAGACACAGAGTAACAAAATTAGCCATGTTCAGTTATTATAGAATGAATGTTGGTAAAACTTCATTATGGATTAATGTTTAATGAAGCAGAATACACCGGCCAGTCTGGAATGAAGTAAGGCTAGCTTTGATTTGACTTATCATTCATTGCAGCTTGTTATATATGGTGTGTGTGTGTGTGTGTGTGTGTGTGAGAAGGAGACATCAGAATAAAAGAGAAGAGAATAGGAGCCGCGCGAATACACACGACCGACAACACCAAAGGGAAGTCTGAAAGTACATGCCAGCGGTGTGTAAACTGAAAGTCATTTCATTGACTGACAGAAATATAAGCAAAATTAGCAGCTGGAGAAGTTAGGTTCCTTTTCACTGTCCGTTACATCCCATACTCTAGATAGGAAAATGTAAAGTCATGACTTCAAATGATGCTGTACCATGCTGGGTGCGGGGAATAATAATCAAACGACAGGCTTTATTTGCACTGACTACTTCATCTCACAAAACACACAAATATCATGCAAGCAAACATCCAGCAAAGTCTCCTACCATGGTATCTTTTAATACTACAATCAAAAATTGCAGCATTATTTCCACAGTTCAAAACCTTATATTTTCAGTTCCATTCCAACCAAGTAATCTACAAGCAGTACATTTCATCTGATGGCTAACCAACAGTATCTTCCACTAGGAAGTTGAGGCATCCTGTTCTCCCCATGGGACATGAATGCAGCATCTAACACCAAGTTTTCTCTCGCCTCATGGAATGCCTGCCTACGTGGACATCACAGTAACTTTGAAGCCTTCCAAAGTCCCCCAACCTCCTGGAAAGCCTAGAGGAGGTGTTCAGCCTTGACCAGCTGTCAGATGGAATGTTAGTCGCCGCTTCCCCGCGCCGCCTACCGCTTGACCCCGGGCTGTAGTCAAGGCTCGATATTTTTACCAGAAGGGCTGGTCAGTCCGGTCGCTGTCGTCAATGAGCTGCTGCTACCATCCGGATTACGGCCAGTGGTGGGCGTAATGTGGAGTCACGGGATTGTCCCTGAGAACAGAGACGACGTAGAAAAAGGCACAATGCAAAACTTCTCAGATGTGGAACAATAATGACCACTTCATCAAAAGTTTGTTCTAAGAGTTCTAAGAATTATATAACTATGCCTGAAGTTCCTTAATATAGAACAACTGATATACTTTTCGATAATGAGACTGTAGAGTTCCGGAAACATGGAAAGCTGATGGTAAGAGAACAGTAGATCTATTATAAAAAGGCTCAAACTGAGATACAGTCCTCTCATCAGAGATCCACATCAGGATTTCACTTCATGACAGTCTTACCAACACAGTTAACTACTGTTTATTAATATAGGATGATGCATTTTGTAGGCCAGCAGGCAGACAGCATCGTTCCATACTGACAAACCAGCGGCATCATGTATTTAAAAGCTGGTATAAAACGGAATGTGCTCCTGAGCTTGTGATAAAACCACAGACCTTATTTCAGGCATTTAGCTGCAAGTGACCACCAATAGACCGCAGTGACTTTAAGACGAGGAACCAGGAGTGATAAATGCTAACTATGTCTGGGTTTGTGGAATTATTCCATCCATTTCAATTCATTCAGTTCTACATAGAGAGAAATGCGTGCTGTCGTGTATCTCTATATTGTGCAATATCTAATAAGCAATGGTATTTAGAATAAGAGAGTTTATACCATTCGTGGTTGATAATTTTGCAGCTCCTGTTGAGTCTCCTGCAAACACAGAATGGTGCTACAGGTGTGGCAGCTGAATGAAGCTCATCGCCAGAGAGATGATTTAGTTAATGGCACAAAATGTGGGATTCAGCGCAGGCTTTAAGGGCATGGAGCATGAAGCAGAGGAGGCTGTACTCGCTCCAAACTAACATCACAGTGCACTTACACTTTCACAAGAGTTAAATTTTCCACACTCCATTTGAAGTTACAGCAAACAAGTTGTGGACTGGCTAATGTTTGTAAGGATCATGTGTTAACTCTTGTCTATCCTGCAACATGTCCAAAATTCAGGTAATTTCCTGGTGCTGCCAAAAAGGCTTTATTAACCAAGAAATTCACTATCCACAATTAACTTAATAACTAGCTATTGTTAGCCACATTAGCTTACTAAACAAACTTGGGAGAGAATTGTTGTAGTGTTAGACCATCTTGGATTTTAAAATTCAAGATGATCAAAAGGAACCCTGTTAATATTGTAATGTACCTGGTCCCACTCTGAGATGGGCGACAGCAGACTGTGAATTGATGATCAAGGAGGCCCTGAGACTGCCCAGCCAACTGGAGGGAGCAGATCAGGAACTGCTTCTGGCTTGGGAGGCTCCGCCGAGGACTCATGGACTTAGGACAAAGGGCAGCTGAGTCTGGTTGTTGAGGGAAAAAAAAGGATTGAAATGTACTAAACAACTCAATGAAGGCAGTCAAAAATATGAGCCCCATGTCTAATAAAATTAAAAAAAGAAGAGACAGGAAATAAACTGGCAAATAGGCGCAAACGATTACGATCATGTCTCATTTCTTTATGGTTCAGACCACAGCAACAACAATGCCAGCGACGCCACTAACCTTTGTGCCAAGAAGTAACCAGAGAGAAAGATCAAACATCTTTCAACATCATAACTTGTTAATTCAAGCTCAAACTCTGTTTAAGTAGGTATGCAATTTTGCGATAAGCCGGAAGGGGAGCAGTTATTCGTTAGTGCTCCAGCTAACAGAGATAATTGCTTTACATTTGGGCAGGTTGAGTTCTCAAAGCAGGCGCACGACGCTAAAGCTAAGGGATTGGCTGAGAGGAAAGGAGCTGGGAAAACAATATGTTAAAAAAAAAATCATTAAATCAAAGAGTCTGATCGTATAATTAACTAATAAATGACAAAAAGAGGTCAGTAGAGCAATTCTTTGGCCAATTAACTGGGACCAACACAGGATGAAATGGTGGAACTTTGGCCAGTGGTTGTGCTGCCCATTAGTCATGCGCAGGGATGTGATATCATCTTCGTGTGAGGCACCATTCATTGGATATTCTCATTTAATTATTGAAAACCCAGATATATGTCAGCGCATACTACATCAACCTACAGTTGACCTCGGTAGTGAGACATTAGTAATATTCCAGTTTTATTCAACAAATATTGCTGGTCTTAGCTCCCATCGCGTGGGTTATTTCACACTTGAATATTTATTAATTTAATATTTGGGGTTCAAGGCAGCTGAGGTGTGACAGCTCTAACAGATCCCGTATAAGGTGACAAGTAAAAAAAAACAGTCAAAGACAAGTTTACATTGGTGATGGAGGAGAATTTCAAACACCCAAGCCGGGCGAGTCTCATCTCTTTGCTAAATGGGTCTTGCGTAGCCTAGTCCGGGCAAGGGGAGCATCATTGAAACTGATCCTGTCTCACTGAAGGTCTCATGACTAAACCACCTATTTAAGGAATGGAACACCCGAAAGCTGGGCCTGGCAAGTGAGAGGCAGAGGTGCGGTTAGGAAAGAGACTGAGATAACATTTGAAATCAGGAAAATTTAGACCCAGCTTCAGTTTCCATCTCCTCTGCTTCCACTCCACTATTCCCCTTCAGCCTGCCTCTACTCTAAAAAATACAAGACTGTGAGCCAGAGGCCGCGCAATACAGCCATATGAGACTGTTGACTATGAACAAACTGATAAAATATTCTATTACTAGACTATATCCGCCTTTGCCCAAGATGTTCTGCAGCCTGTGTGTGTGTGTGTGTGTGCTCTGTCACAGAGGAGGAGCCAGTCTCCCACCCTAGATGACCAATATTACAGAAGCACTTAAGAGTAGGAAATAACCCAGACAGCTGACCGGCCCCAAAGAGGAGTTACACACCCAGCGCCAAGAGTCAAGAATCACACACCCATCTCTGATGTCAGCTTGAGTCTGAGGCCCATCGAAATGTTTCAAAAGCAAAACAAGACAAATACGCGTCGTGGTAGTTTCTCACAAGACAACCATGCCCGTACCACAGCCCTGCGCACAGAAGCAGCGTCTCAGCGAGCTGCTGTTTCTGCATACCGTGCCAAATGACGAAAGAGCCTGTTCCAACCGTCCTAATTCGACCAGCTAAACAGCGATGTACAGGAGTATTTCAGGAAATATTACAACAACCTAGAAATATTAATAATATTCAATATTTTTTTTATTTTGTTAAAATAATAGGAAATAGTAAACTGTTCAGAACCAGAACCTAGCCTGTTTGGATTTAAGGCAAAGCAAATTTTAGAGTGCTACAACTGTGGCAAACCAATCTAAAAATATGGAGGAGAGAGGAGAATTTGGCTCAGGAGCCCCGCAGGCTGATGAATCACGCAACGAAAACAATTTCAACTTCACCGGTAATATTGAAAAATGTCATTAAATTTCCCCAAAGCCAGGCAAGAGGTCCTAAACAAACAGGCGGAGCATCAGTTTGCGCTTGAAAAAGCAGAGGAAAACGGCAACTCAACGCAGTTTTAATACAACTGGGGATTAGTCATATGAAAGTATACTGCTGCAGGCTATGTATTTAGTTTTGCCATAGTGGAGCCTGCAACCGGCAACTGAGGCTAAAAACGAGAATGAAACATTGCTGCAATCAATGCAGTCGAAGATCTGATAATAAGGCCACAATATCCCTGGCTCCCAGTGATCGCTCAGCCACCTCTGAAATTGACGCAATCACTGACCACCAGGCCTGCAGAGCCAATTGAGTAGGCACGCCACCTATTAGCACACAAACCCACAACACACAGGACACCTAACTTAATAACATGTGGCTCTCTGCTCAGGAATCTAGAACGATATACTTGTCCACTGCACAGACTACAAACCCCACAGCCAATTCACCTTTAGATGGACTGAGATCCAGCAGACATGTCACTGAATCATAAACAGCTTTAAAAAAGAGACACCTGCACACACTATCTGACTCAGACGAGAAGCGCAACAAAAGTCATCCCAGGCAAGATAGCGACTCATACTTAAAGAAAACCACAGAGAGACCCATCATACACACAAACACCCAATACAAATAAAGTTCAGATTAAACGTTGCAGCAACAATAATCTGTTCCATACCTTTTGTCCCTCTAAAGCTGAAAACAAAGCAGATGAAACAACATAGAGCGGTGTAGAAACCATTTATGAACCGGTAGAGGCAGACTTACCTCTTACCTGGGTGCCTCAGGACGTCAGTCGATTCTGTTGATTACTGAGGCGTACTTGTGCGAAGCGCACAGGTACTGTGGTCTGGATGTGCATGATCGGCGATCCCGGCTTAAAACCGTACCCATACTCTAAGTCGTGGCAACGGACGCCAAGCAGGCTTGAATCGTGGTGGAGATGAGGGTGATGACATGAGGAGGAAGGGGAACTCAGTCGGAGGCTTGCCTTCCCCAGTGAGACAAGGGTAGCGTAGCTACAGGGTGTCTCACAGGAAAACAGGTCAGCTTTATCCATTCAAGCCCTTACACATGATCTTTCTTCTGCCTCTGGCAGATCCAACCATAAATGTTAGTGATACCTACGCGGTCTGGCAGTCCTCAGTCATGGAGTAATCAACCCACATTCCATATTCAACGCCCGGTCGCAACACTGCGCCAGGATGCCATTCACGTGCCCTGTCTCCCCAGTCGGTCCTAGTGAGCAGCCCAGCACCCGACAAACCAGTTGGGAATTTTCCAGAGATCGGGGTGGAGAGCTGAAAATGTCATTCAGCCTCCCAAGCCCTCTCTCTCCCACAGGTAAGGTAGCCACTTAAATATTCCCTGCCAGTCAGATGACGCACGACATCCCATCCCCCCACCTTCCTGGTGTCATTTATCTGTTCATTCCACCGTGCTCAATCGCCTTGTGTTGAGACACTGTCGCTTCCCATCCCTCTACTGACAGATACACCGGCTAATGCTGACTAACTGTGAAAGAGGACTAGTATGTGTGTATAGAGAGAGTGACTGGAAAATAATGACATCACCACCGAGCAGACAGAAAGCACTGATCTGCTTTCTGTTGCATTTAAACTCGGACAAAAACATCCTTTGTTGAATTGGAAATATGTCATGTCGAGCCTTTCAATTTTGATTTCACACATACTAAAGACTTATCATCTGACTCCTGAGGAACAGAGCAAGACACGGAAAACACGTCAATCTTAGAAATACGGGTATGGGGGTGAGAGAGAGAGAGGAGTTTTGATAGACAAAAAGGAGGAGGGTGAGTGAGGAAAAAGAGAGCACACCCAGTGGTAGGAAGAATGCAGGGATGAGGGGATAAAAAGCAAGAGGGGGGGCAAGAGCGAGCTGGTGCTCATGGAAAGTATGCAGTTTGATAACATGCTTTTATGAGGTATTAATAGCAGAGAGCTTGAAGTGGAGGGGAAGTGTGTGAGTGTGTGTGTGTGTGTGTGTGTGCAGCCGGCAGTTGGAAAAACAAGACCAGGCTGTGTGGCCAATTCACTAACATTTGCACCTGTGTGAGCGAGAGCTTAACCAGTTGTGAAGAGGAGGGCGACATTTTGGTGCAGTCCTGCTTCGTTGTGTTTCTCCCTCTACAAAGTCCCACATTTACAGTTTAACTTAAGCTTTTACTTTTTGACAATAACATAGACCAGTACATTATTCTACTTGCTGAACTAATAACATACTCATTCCTGTACAAAACCTTTATGCTAACATTTAGTGGAACATTAATTATGCAATTTAAGTTAAGTTATGCAAGTAAATATTGAGTTTAGCATGTTGTCTGTGAATTGCCAACCCACTATATCATGTGGTGGGTCTTCACCACATGATATATGATAACAAACCACAAGCCCTTTATGTCCAGGCCACACTACCTGCCTTGCATTCAATTTACCTGTGTGCAGAGAGAGAGAGAGAGAGAGAGAGAATACCAGAAAAATACTGCCCCTCACCTTCAGTGACAATGAAAGGTGTCAGTTTTAGGTAATGTTGTCAATATGAGTATCAACACGTTTTCCCTGTCTGTTTTTGCTGGGACCTGTGTGTGTCATGCATGAAAAATGGGTGAGACGCCGAAACTCTAGATGACAAACTGCAGCTGCGAAGGCTTGAGCTGCATTAGATGCAAACATGCCCACACCAAGTGACCAAACAGCGCTGTGTCTATGTAGAAGCTACAGTATATCTCAGCCATGTACAGGCAGTGACACCTGGCAGGTGGTTTGACTGGAACGTGCCTATTATAGGCTATTAGACTAACATGTCGACATACTGTACAGGATTACAGTGGCCCACTGAGTACAGGTGTTAATGCACAGTGAAATGGCTAAAAGCACTGTCACTGTGTGCGCGCTGAGTGGAAAATGTGTGTGTGGAAAATAAAGTGGTGTAATGTTGATGAGCCTCCCGACAGTGAAACTGATGCTCTCGTGTAAGTGTTGTTTGTTGATGTTAAACATTACCGCGTGACTATGTGTGTGTAGGTGCTAATAATCTCCAGACCTCAACCTCACCCCGGTGTGGTCGCTGTGAGTGTGTGTGTTTTGAGTGTGAGAGAGCGTGCGTGCTCAGCCCTGCATTTTTTCCATCACGCCGTTTTTTTCTTTCATCTTCCCATTTTTTCCATTCCCTCACTCGCCAGGCAACACACACACACACACACACACACGCGCACACACACACACAATGACAGGTGTGCACACGCACAGTGCACACAAGAACAAATCTCCACTGCCTATCACATACTGGACACAGTGTTGTGTTACTAGCTGGCTGCTTCATTTTTATTGCATCATGCTCTTCTTTCCAATGCCGGGGTGAAAGTTATATGGTTCAACTGATAAGAGTTTAGCCTATACTGGTTTTCTGAGGCAAATAACAATATTGATTGATTGGTTACAGTAGTATAGTAGTTATACTATATAGTTATATAGTCGTATGTAACAATATAAACAAAAATTAGACTGTAAACAGTTTTAACCCCTAATAGAGTTGTTTTTCATATTGGGAAACGTGCTTATTCACTTTCTTACCGAGCTACAGGAGAAGATAAAATAAATCATAAAACTTGTGTGTCCTATTTCATGTAAATATGAAGCTACCACAAGGAGCTAATTAGCTCATCATAGCACTATGTGGAAATGGGGAAATGGCTAGCACAGAAAATCTAGACAAAAAAACAAAAAACAAATCTTAACACAAGGTCCTCTCACTAGCTTCTTCCACATTACACCATGTCTTCATCAATGGCACTGTGTGAAAAAATAGTGCTAATGTGAGAGGTGTAATTATACTGTTTATACTGATGACCTGGACATACATGGTACATGATACATGGTCCAAGGACATGTGGTCCATTAGAGATTTTTCCACATGTGAGGAGGAGAATACTAGAAATATTGTTGTATAGCTTTAATTTTGATAAGATGCAGAGTCATGGAGATGGGACAGGATGTGGACAGGTGATCTCTAACTTGGAGCCAGATGTGCCTGATAAGCGAGCAGTGCCAGGTGGCTGGTAGCAGTTAACTGCAAGTTGTGTTTTGTGATCAACTGTCTGATTCCATAAACCCCATGTTGTGTAGTTTCTCCCTAGTGTCGTGTATTCTGTGAATAACTTCATACTGTATGAATTTAAACTTCAGGTTGTTCGTGGATGTTGGTGGATTCCAGTTCCTTCAAGTTAAACCCCAATGACAACATCCTTATTTTTAAACCCACGGCTCTGAAGAGTTCTGTGATCTGTCCTACCGCAAAGCCCAGTTTCATCCAGACAGACATCAAGTTACGGAAGCCTGACTCCACTGACTGGCTGTTTCCTTGTGGCTTTAACAAAAATTCCATATCTGAGCAGAGGAAAACAGGGCCTGGAGCACAATGACACATCTGCGCCTTTTCCACCTCTGTCTGCCCACCACTTCACTTACGGACAAATGCAGAAAAACAACAGTAAATTTAGTTAGTATTAACTCTGAGTCAGTGCATATGCAACAAAACAAAGCCACTCAGACTTTCCATTCAGCCTAAAATTTCTTTGATACATGTGACCTGGTGAAGTTAGTTTTCACATTTGGGGGGGGCTGGAAACATGCTTCTTATCCATTCAATCCACCCATCTTTGTTTAACCTGCTTATCCTGTTGTGTAAGGCAAACAATGCTAATCACTGCACTGGAAACTGTGATCACACATAGCTAATCTTGATTTTAATCAAAAATAATGGGATTGTGATTTGAATTTGATTAAGTCTTTAATTTAAGCCTCAATGACTTCATCCGCGGCTACAACTGGGTGTGCCCTGGAAAAGTCCATGAAACTTGCCTGACTTTCCAGGCCTACTTTAAGAGTTTTCCCTGACCTAAATCTATTCTTCCATGCTGGTTTATTTATGTTGTTTCTGCTGCAGCTGGGCTGAGAACAGTTTCACTTGCACAACACAATAGCGCCTTTGAAAAGTTAGAGCTACAGGGTACTTCACAAAATACAGTATGATACAATAGCAATGCAAAGATAGCAATTTTATTGTAGTTAAATGACAGTCTGTACAGGCGGGTTTTCAAAAGCTTTTTAAACTCATTGACTCAAGTAAGTTATAAGCTGCAAAGTGGGAGGAAATGAGGGTGTGGATAAGTTGTTCAGCTGTGTTTTTGGGGAGAACTGGTATGACTTTGGCTGTAAATGCTCAGCTAATGTTCTATTAAATATTGCCAAACAATACAGAAACAACATAAAGCTAACATCAGTGTGCAGTAGGGCTACACAATAATGGCCAAAATGATAATGCAGATTATTTTGATCAATACTGAGATCACAATTATGTATCATGATTATTCATTGAATTTAGGGGCAAAATATTTTAACTGCACTTTCACATTTAAATAAACGGAGCACAGCTCATCTTGCTCATGTACAAATTTTAGCATCAAAATGAGACTAGTTTTAACATATAAATATTTCACATAGACATAAATAATCAGACAGGGGGATGTTTGAGGGGAAAAAAAACTAAATGAAATGCACTGGAATTTACATTAAAATGACAAAGTAAGGAGAAGCAACCGTATCTTTGTGTGAAATCATAGCTAACCAGACATTGGTCAGATTGGTCAGATTTAAGGTGATTCTGTCACTACATGGCGGGCTCCTTTATTGAGAATCAGGTCGCCAGTGCACACCTCCATTGTACAGAAATTACCTGTTCTCATTTACCACATTAGAGCTGTGCTGCTGTGATATTAGCTACAGGGGTTCAGAGGAATGAAAGACTCGGCTGTTCTGACCCCAATGCTCCAAACCAGCAAACTGGCTGCTACTAACCCTCTTAGTTCCTGTGGAGGCAGGAAGGGTGTACTTAATTTTTCACAAACTGCCTCTGCAAAACCACAGAATTTAAAGAGGGTGTACTTTCTATTTCACATTTCAATAAAGTTTAAAGAATAATGTGATAATACCAATTACACTGATATATTTTCTATTATATTATATATTATATATATATTATATATTAATATATATTTCTATTTTATACTTCAGTAGTTATTTATTCTGTTTGGCTTGCACTGGGACCAGAGTAACTTATTTCATTTCACCCCATGTTCACATGTGTTGGAATGACAATAAAGCTCCTTGAATCCTTGAATCCTTGAATATAAGAACAATGGGACCTGCGAGTGTCTTCTATGGAAAAGCTCATCCTTACTTTACATGACATCATTCCACTGAAGTACAGTCATTCCCTCACTGAAGCAAAACAACTGAACTTTCCAAGAATGTTCCCACACCCAAAGTGGAATATTCTGCCATACGATATATCAGCTGACCCTCAAATCCTTGCAGATGCCAAGTGGAAAAGCAGCAGGATCATGGAAGATGGAAAAAAAGTCATTTTTTCACTAGATGCCTCCCTCCTCCGATGTTTTTCTTTTTGCATCAACGTCAGCAAACCCCTATAGAGTGTCATGTAACACTATAGGGTATATGGGCTCATCTCAGCCCATATACCTGGTCAATTGCACATGTGTGTATCAGTAAGTATGCTGATGTACAATAAGACTTCTACAGGACTAGCCTGGGGCTTGAAAGCATGGACATATTAATACAAATGTCAATCACAACCAAAAATGAAGATATGTTCAAAAAAGTAGGACATTATAAAACACTAAAATCATTGATATCATGGATAATTTGTATCAAACGTTAATTTATTTGTTATATTACAGGGAAAACTAGTCATCATTCAGTTGGAAGCATTATTATAGTTGAAAACCAGTCTTTTCTCCACAATAAATCACACAAGGGCAAAAAATGTAGTTTTAACAGTTTTATGGAGGTTTTTATGAGAAATGGGGCAGGTGAGCAATGTGATGAAAACAACAAATGATGAGGACGTTAATGACAATTCTTCCCCCCAAGGACTAGTGGAAGAAGGGGAGTGATGTGAACGGATGGATGACAGGCTTGATCAACTTCAGTCATCAGTGCCGGAGGATGAGACACTGCTGGCACAAACTGATCACATAAACTATCACGCATAAAGTCAACGACTCATGAAATTAAAATACCCAGGCCAATACATTGATTAGAAAACAATTAAGTTTGAGAACAAAGGTAAACAAGTGACCAATAAGTGTGACACTTTTTTGCTGCAATACCGCTGGCAAAACTGGCTGCAAGGCTGAGCAGTGGCACCATATCCTGGTCTAATAAAACCTGGTGCCTAAAGTACCCAGAATGCAACGTGACAACCAAAAGCTCCAGCCAACACTCACTCAAGTGACATCTCTTTTGGACATTTATCAGATTTCAAACTGCTCCCTCTGGACACACTAATGGCTTTAAACTGATTTTTTTTTTTTTTTTTTTCAATTCAAAGTAGGTCTCATGTCAGGCCACTTCTTTGCTGCATAAAATGTTTTCTTTTTCTTTGTCTTTTCTGTTTAAATAAAACACATTCTGTGGTGTACCACATTCGTGAGGCATTCAGTCCATTATGGAGTCTTTGCTACGTGGCAAGAATAACATGACAATACTGTCTATGCCTGTTATGGTGCTTCTACTTAACAGGAAGCAGGAAGCATCCATTCATTAGGTGTACTGCTTATCCAGGGTCGTGGTGCCCTAGTCAACACTGGGCAAGAGGCAGGGTACACCCTGCACAGGTCACCAGTCTATCACAGGGCTGACACAGAGAGACAACAACAACCATTCACACTCACTCTCACTCCCATGGGTGGTTTAAAGTCACCAATTAACCTGCATGTCTTTGGACTGTGGGAGGAAGCCAGAGTACCCAGAGGAAACCCACTCAGGCACAGGGAGGACATGCAAACTCCACACAGAAAAGCCCAAGGCGAAACAGGGTTCAGACCCAGAGCCCTCTCGCTGTGAAATGACGGCGCTAACCACTGGAAATTTAACTGTTAAGCAATTTTCAAATGTCTACCGATTACTGTAAACACTACTGCAGTAATGGAAATGACTATGTCTATAGAGACTTGCTTTAGTTGTACTTCAGTGCTCCATTGTCACTTTCCAATGAGCTGTCACTTTCCATTACCTGCACTTGCATCTATCTTCCATCCACAGGCTCATAACTGCAGTGTTTGTGGGTGAGTGGTAGACTTGTTTTAGCTATTGTTCAGAAATCATGGGTTACAGGGCTGGTATCAGTACCAATATCTTTAGTATCTTCTACAAAAAGGTACTGATGCATTGTTTTTTTCTACCAAAGCTTTTCTTCCTAAGGAATCCATCTCAAATGTTAAATGTAAGCAGCAGCAGCACAAGAACTCTGCTTCAATAAAACAGTATAACACAGGCAAATATCTGATTTAAATCAGGGAGAATCTGATCAAAGTAAACAGAAGCAAATATGTGAGCAAGTATTCAGAAGAAAAAAAAAAACAGTTCCGAGGTTCAGTACTTGTCCCTACTGGTTACTTTTGTTACTTTGTTGTTGTTGTCTCCGTTTTCTGAAAGTTTAGCTATAAAGTAACACAGAATGGAAGGAAGCAGGATGTGTTAATTTTTGTTGAGAGCTCAGTCAATGAACAGCAGGATTCTCTTAACCATTACCTCCACCTGGTGGGTCTCTATCAAACTTAGGGGATTTAGCACAGGGAGAAAATGTACGTCTGGATCATGCTGTCACTCAAAGAGATACACCTGCAGAAACACACCTGTGAATCTGCACACTGGAGTACCAAAGTCCATGGAAACATTAGGCGATTCAACGTTTCTTTACACAACTGTTAATCACAGAACTTTGCTGTAGTATCTTAAAATCAAAGAGCACAACTCTAAGGCTCACCACATATGCAGTACATGAAACGTTACGCAGCAAATGAATGCAATAAACGCTACACCCAGCAGTTTTTAAGAACCGATACACACCAGTTTGGCCTTACCTTTAGACTGCCTTCATTGAACAAGTCCTCCGGCACTTTACAGGCTATCAGGGCGTTTGGTAAATCGGTAAACTGGACATCCACCGTTGCCTCCTCCTCACCGCCATTTTCTGCCTGCTGCATCACGATTCACTATTATCTAAAGCGTTTTCTGGAAACACAGGGTGTTTTCATCCAAACAGCAAACTGAGGTAAACCTGCAAAGCTGCTCTGGAGTGTATTAGCTTACAAGCTCTTATTAAGCTGCCTCGCTAGCAAGTTATGATAAGCAGGAAGACGAAATGAAGCTGTTAAACAAGCGAAGCAACACGGTATTTCGTGAATTTCTTCTCTCGCTTAGTTGTGGGTGAAGATTGTGGCTTGCCAGTGGGTATTGTCCTAAACTGAAACAGCGCACTATTATACAGTATTAACTATAAATAAACCTCTCGGGTAATTTTGTTAGCATGGCGCAGGGGGATAAAGGAGATGACGTCAGCTCAGCAGCAGCTGATGTATGTTTCCGGTTTTGAAGTATTTATATTTTCTCTGTTCTTTTGTAAAAGTTCTTTTTCATTGCGAAAAGATGTGAAGATAATCTGAAAGATAATCGAGTACACCACTGACAACACACTCAGTCAGTTAGCGTCCGATTTGGAGACTTTAGTATAAGGGGAAATACTGAGCACTTCCGTTTTTCAAAATAAGATGTCTGATCAGAACACATAAAAAGTGAGTAAAGAGAGGTGGGATTAATCAGACAATACTCGCTGAACATGTGACCTATAGCCTTCGAAATTAAATACATTTATTTTCAAATAAATTATTGATTAATATGATGAATTACAGAGTTTTGCTTGTAAAGTGAAGGCTTTTACTGTAAGGTTTGGGAGATTTTCCAAAGTAAAAGTCTCAAATTTGTACCTGGGAATGGCTTCTGTTATGAAATTTGAGGTAACATAAAAACACATTGGTCCATAATTCCTGGAGGAGACTGATATGTTTCTATTCTATAAAAAAAAAAAACCTCAGTTTGGAGTGATTTTTTAGGCCGATAGCTCTCACTGCTATTCTCCACAGATGTATGGAGAGAGTTTTAATTAAGCACTTGACATCTACTGTTCTGTCCAGACCATAAAGTTGCACTGACACTTTGAACTTTTACCCTCAGGGAGGCGCTATAGACAAGTAAGAGACAGAAATGCCTCTTGCCAACTGCAGCAGGATGTTAATTGCACTATTTTCTTCGAACTTTATTTTATCTTAATTTATCTTATATTACATTTTTATGTGTTTTTTCTTTTTTTGTAAATACTATGGTCTTGTCTGTTCTGCCTCTACCTGCGTTGAGCAGTTTTTTAACACTGTGTGGTGGAACTAATTTTCCACAAACATGGACATTTAAGTTCCTGACTAACTAACTAATTAGGGTCAACAGCTTCCAAGTATTCTGTTCTGTTTTTTATTGTTTGCTGATCTACTCATCTCGCAGGCAAGATGTTATTTGCAGTCAAGGTTCTATCCTCTTGTGGCAGGCTCTACTTACAGGTTGAGGTTTTCCATTTGTCAGCTCAGATGTGCGCGTTGCCTATGTTTATGTGCTGTTAGTGAGCAACAGCACATAAACATATATAATGTTACCAAAATTCATGTTATTATACAGGTTTACACAACTGCTTGGAAAAATGAGTGTGGAAACTGAAAACAAAGTCAGTAAGCCGGAGTGGTATGAAAAAAAAAACTGTGCATTTGGAAATTTGGGGTTCAACTACAACTGTATGTGGTGTGGTATGTGTGTGTGTCTGAAGTGGTGCTGGTCCCTGGGTGGCAGAGGGGTTTAAGCTCCTTCCTGGTCATGTGGGGATCAGCCTCCATTTAATCCTCTAGAGAGAGAGAGAGAGTGAGAGAGAGAGATTGTATTTATTGATGTCTAACTGTGCTTAAGGTACAGTACAGATTCCAGAGCCCTATAGCCACAAGCAAGGGATAAAAAGAGTGTGTAGTTACAAACCCTAAACCCTTATGCCTGAATAATATTCATCATCCTATTATCTTTGAAGACTCCATATTTTCTCTCCCTTGCCTGGAAATTTGGAACTTTCTGGGAATCACACAGACCTTTCACAAGCTTTCCCCAGACCTCTGTAAAGATTCTCAGAACCATCTTGGACCTGTTTTGGAAACCTGGACTCCTCTGAAATTCATCCCTTGCATTGCAACTTAGGAGCTCTTCCAGGATTTGAGTCCTCTTGTGACTTTGGAAACACTTTCTTCTAATCCTCGGCTGAAGTCTTTTTTGAATATTTTCTGGAATACTGGGTTTACTTTTTTTTTCTTTTTTTTTTCAAACTTTGGTATCCTCAGAAACACACAGAAATCCTCTTTTTAACCTAATCTCGGAAGTGGAACCATTCTACAATTTTTGTCTCAACAACTCTAAAATCCACCTTTAACCTTTTCTGGAATATTAGGCCCATTCCACATATTCAACATCTTGTGGAACTGCACACAGATCCTGGAAACTTAGGCACCAATTCTTCCTGAGTAAGTGTCCCACCTTTTTCCTAAAACGTTCAAATGGCTCAATCAGGTTCCTGCCCAAACCCAGATCTATCAAATTCAGCTATTGTGCACAGCCCACTAGATATCTGTTCGGACCAGGATACCCAGAGAGGAAGAGAGGATGAGGAGGGAGAGGAAGAAGATGAGGAGGTGGAACTCGCTGAGGAGGTAGCGGAAGATGTTTTGATGATGGCCGAAGCAGGAGAGTGGCAAGCCGAGAAAGAAAGTGAAAGTGGAGCGCAGGGTGAAAGGGAGGACATGAGGATTATAGAAGTGTCCCTCTTACCAAATGGAGAAAGGAAAGAGGGGGAGGGAGGAAGTGAAATAATGGAGGGAAATGGGGAGGGAGGGTTAGAAATGGCCAATGAAGAGCACAAAAATATAGATGAACAAACAACAGAGGAAGAGGGGAAAGAAAAGGGAGAGGAAGAGTCAAAAGACACAAAGACAGTGACTGGAAATCCATGTAACTTTTCTGCATTGATAAGGATTGAGCAAGCTCAAGACCAGATATTAGACAGCCATGGAGAAAAAGAAGAGAACAGAGAAAGTGAAGAAAATAAACAAGAGGAATTGATAGCAAGTTCAGAAACAGAGCTAAGGGAGGAAAATATGAATGAGCATGAAAACGGGTTAGAAGAACACCAGATAGTATCCACTACTGATGATGCAGAGACTAATCAAGAATCAAGTATTCTTGAAGAGGAGTCAGGAAAGCATGACGACACTAACAATACAGAAGATGTTATTCTTTTCACTAATACTGAGGTGACTGAAACCACTGAGGATCCAGCAACAGATGTGACCCTTGTTACCACAGGTATAGATGAACAAGTCAACATTCAAAATGATCTATGCCAAACCTCAGCTGTTAGCAGTGATAGCCCACATTTCAATTCCGATACAGTGGTGGACAGTCAGACCAACCAATTAACCAGTGAGAATCAAGATGAAATGAGAAAGATTGATGAAAAGAACAACTCAGAATCCAGCAAACAGGAAGTTGAGCCAACTAATAATAGCATCATGTGGCAACAGACAGATTCCATAGAGGCAAACATCGAGGATGAGGGAACCAAAGAGTTCATGAAGGATCCAATGTCCACTTCTGACGATATTCTAGACATTGGGGATGAGGCAAATCTGAAGGTAGAACAACCAGAGTTGGCCTTTGTACTCTCTAAAGAACAGTCACAGACAGAGGGAAGGATTGAGGAGACAAGGCTGGGGGGAAAGACAGACGGAGGGATTGAGGAAACAACATTGGGAGGACAGACAGACGGAGGAGTTGAGGAAACAACGTTGGGAGGGATCAACCAGAGGGAGCAAGAGGAAGAGCAAGCGCAACAGGTTGGTGTTAATACTCTGGATGGGGGAGGAGCAACTATGGAAGAGGAGGGGAAGACAGGTGATTTTGTTAGCGAGTTAATGGGTGAGGAAGACCACAGTGGAAGAGGTGATAAAGAAATTCAGAAAGAATCTATTACTGAGATTGAAAACCAGGCTATGGTAGATCCTCCAGAACCAGCAGTGCAGTGTGTAGAGGAGGTACCTTTAGACACACATAAAGATGTGGATTTGGATCAGGTGGAGGAGACCTTTGAACTGGAGGAAGGGGGTAAAGTTGAACTGGACCAGTCAGGAGGTGAGGTCACATCGGATGAGTCCACAACACAGAGTGGTGGCGATTTGCAGGAAAATCCTCCACAGGTCCTCATAGAAGCAGGGGTAGACTGGGGGGACAACTTGGGAGAACAGCCAAGTGAGAAGGTCTTTCTAGAAGACAAGAGGGGAGGAGAAGGAGGAGAAAGAGCAGAAGAAGCGATTGTGGGAGAGGTAGAAATGGTGGAAGAGCCTGTGACTGTTTTAGATGATGAGATTGAAAACATAGAGGAGAATCAGACTGGTGAACTTGACGAACAAAAGCCTGCCACCACTGCAGTCCCTTCTGAAGACACCATAAGGGAAACAAAGGATGAAGGATGTCAAAGACTAGAAGCTGAGAAAGGTGAACGTGGCAAAGAGAAAGATGAGAAGAAAAAAGATGAAAATGGAGAGGAAGAGAAGGATGATAAGCCAAAAGATGACAACAGGGACTGTGATATAAATGGAAGGGTTAAAGTGCTGAAGCAAGCAATGGAGAATGGGATCTTGTGTCCTGAGCCACAACCACCCATGATAGAAGGATGGGGGTCAGCAAGAATGCTGTCACAAAGGAGAAAAGATAATGACTGGATTAAAGCTGATCAACCTGAGGAAGAGAGAACACCAGAAATAAAAGAGTGGAGGAAAGAACTGAAGCCTGTGAAAAAAGACATGTGGGAAACAGAAAGGGGAAGGACGGAATGGACGAAGAAGGAAGCATCACCAGAGGAGAAAAGTGCGCAGAGGAACGAGGACTGGATAAAGGAGCTGAAGTCAGTGATCAAAGACGAATCCCTGCCCAGAAAAAAAGATGAGCAGGTGAAGAGAAAACGAGTGGTGCTGTGGGAGGATGGCCATTCATACATTCCCCAGCGGGAGGAGATGACTGAGGAGAAGAGAGAGGAGGTGAAGCTGATCTCCCATAGGAGAGTGGAAAGCCCTTTGCCTCCTGTGTGCAGGAACAACACAATACCCCAAAATCAGGACTATGAGATCTCACTCTATGTCAAGGTAATGAGCCGCATACACAAACACAGCCTCCTCAACACACACATACTGTAAAATATATTGTATGTCCACACTGAGTTGATGATTCTTCATATATACGGTGAAAATGAAGGTTCCTCGATGGTTTCTTGGGTCAGCGTAACAGACTGTAATGAGTTTAATGGTTCTAGAAGCATAAAATGACTTTATAGAGCTTGAAACTCAGGTATACAGGGGAACTCAACAAATGATGCACAGCATAAAAAAAGACAAAAATCAAAAGATGACAATGAACTATTATCAAATAAGTTTAAACAAAGACCATGTCCAGGCTGACAATCATCACACTTTGTCAACATAGCTTTCTCATGTGACTTTTACAGGCCATTAGTTAGGCCCTTGGTATTTCAATATTTTCTGATGGAATCCAGGTAGCCAGCTGAGTTATGCCAACTGCAACTGTGTGTCAGTGCACTTGAATGTTCACTAGAAGACACTAGAAGGGACTGGCTCTAGTCCATACATAGCCACCTTAAGGCCAGGGCCAGTTTGACCTGACAGTCAAAATGCTCCAATCAGCAGACTGGCATAACTCTGGCAAACTTTAGAAAAGCCATTTTGGCATGTTAGCTACCTTTAAATATGTTTAGTATTTGTACATTTGTGTGTGTGTGTGTGTG
>BRZM01001036.1:0-15350 GCA_033238685.1 Lates japonicus | reverse complement strand
CTCCTCCTATGTGTTTCAAGAGGCTACTACATCTCACATAACAACACACAACTACATTCCAACAGCTGTTATAACAGCAGGAAACTGTACCAACTGCTTCACTTGACAACAAGGCTTTACTTGAGGCAAGGGATTTGTCACTGAGTGTAAGGAGGCAAGTGTTTGTCAAACAGCAAAAATGGCCTGTGGGCAATCAGTTCAATGAACCCTGTGCTCTTAGAACAAACATTACTGTCAGCCATTTAATTTGTGAATTTTCCTGCTTCTAAAAGATGCATTGGTTTCAGTTTGTTTCAGTATGCTATCAAAACCATTTGAAACTTGCTCCACATAGCTAATGCACCATAATGAAACACAAATCTGCACTGGTTTCTGTTGAAGTTACTTAATTTTGGAGTTCTTCACAGTGTTGAAATCGCTCACTGAACAGTGAATCCTTCGAGGTGATGCATTACTAAGCTGTGTGAGTGGAGCACAATTTTAGCTACACAAATAACTACTACAAAAAACAGCTGACAAATCCACATACTTTCAAAATAAAATGTCAGACAGTGAATATGATGATGAGGAGCTCCAACAAATACACTTTCTATGGAACAACTACTTTAAGTATACTGAGGAGGGAATGGTGCTGACTTGGACAGTTATAATGAAGGGGGGGGAAAGGAAGATGAAAAGATGGAGAACAAACAGGATACAAAGGAACCACACACTTCATGGTTTCATGAGTGTTCTCTAGCCAAGTACATACTGAAGCTGACAAAGCTGTGCAGTACCACCTAGCTCAAATGTACTGGTCTGAAATATGGTTTGCTTCATGGAGCATCTAATGTCTAATCAGAACTATCTGTCAGCATGATATCTTGACCTGCTATTCAATCCAGCATATCTGCTATGGAAATTAGTCCCAGTTTAAAGGATTGCTATACACAATTCATGATTATCTTGTGTATAAATGCAGACACTGTTGTGTTTTCCTTGGCCTGTGACCCCTTCTCAATGTCACCTTCAAACATGTTAAAGTTGCGGACTTGGATAGTTATAATGAAGAAAAAGGAAGACGAAAAGATGGAGAATGAGTAGGATACGAAAGAACATACAGAGCATCAGTCTGGATCATCTCTAAGCCCCTTTGCTAAGCGATGCTCCCAAGTTGTCCAACACCGGTTTGCTGTTGAACATATAGTAAACGTGGGAGTGTTACCCCATAAGTCGATATTCAGAGTGGCATGATTCACCCACAAATGAAAGAAGAAATAGACCACAGACTACCTGACCTGGAGAAGCCACAAACATTTTCCTGCCAGATTTTTATGAGTCCAACAGCTACAGGATGGTGTACTCAGTATCATTAATATTCATGTGATCAATATTTACTGTAATAAAAATTCACTTGGCTAAACAGACGGTGACAAAACAGGTTTGAACAGCTGTTAAAATAAATGTAAATCTGAGATCAATGGCATCATCACTCCTGTCTTCTTCTGCAGGGAGGTGATACTTATCCAGGATGACTTCACAGGATTTAGTGGGTTGATGTTCAGTGTTTTGCACAACATATGACTGATGGTGGACTGAGCGCAATCTGTTGCATAGGTTAAACCTGAGACCACCAGACTACTCTGCATATAGAGACAAATTAAGTTTCTAAATGTTACAGTAGGGAGAAAATCTGAATTGCCAAAATTAACTGAAATTTAATTAACATGCTTCATAATGTTGCATGTTTCACAGAAACAATGCAGGAATGACAAGCACTGCAGATCCAGAAAATAAAGTGAAAGAAATCAAACGGGGGCAGACGTGACGACGAGATTCTAAAAGTGAGAGACGGAAAGAGAAACTAGATAGCACCTGTCAGTGAACCAGGCTGCGATGTGAGTTGTGAAAGTAAAGCATTTGCTCTTTGTCACCAACTGATACTAAGCAAGCAAAACACCTGCACTGTATATTTTAGAACCACAGCCAGTGGTTATTTTCTTTATTATCGATTAATCTGCAGATTATTTTCTCAACTAATAGATTAATTTTAAATCCAAAGTAAATACTACATATGAATCAGAAAAGCATAAAATCCCAACTTTTAAGAAGTTGGAAACAGTGAATATTTGACTCTTTTTTTTTTTTTTTTAAGGATTGGCCAGGAACATAGATATCCATGAAATAGACTTTAACAAAGAAATTATTTTTGGAATTTGGAAAACTACATTGATTGTTAGAATAACCTCTCAAACTGTACATTACAGTACATTAATGCCCACTGCAGTGCAGACCAACTTCCTGGTTCAACTTTGACCTACTGTACTTATTACTAATGCATGCATGCACTTTTACAACACAGTGGATAATTATAGTGGATATTTCTGGCATGATCACTTTTGTTTCATCCTTTCTTTTATGCATTTTGGATTTAAGTGTACTGGGAATGTAACCACTGCAGAGAACAAAAGCAGAAAATGAGAACTGATTTCAAAAAAATTCTACCAAACATTAAAAGTGCAAATGTAATTGGAAACAGCAAATGGTAGAAAGTCAGAGAGACAGAATGGTAGATACAGATTTCCTCTAACAAGCTCAATGGGCCAAACCGCCAACTATTCAGCATGAGGAGCTGCTCAGACGTCACAACCAACACCATGACACTGAAGACCAGTTTCAGACTGTCTCACAGTGGCAGCTGGTGTGTGAAGAATTTGTCAAGATTCAGCCAGATTCGCATGCTGAATCTGATGCCAATTTGGTAATTTGCTTTCTCCATTTTATGTGTTTATTTGTTAAAACTGGGTTAAATTTGTTAAGGCAGTGGGTAAACCATGGCTTATTTGTCCCCATGCTTTTTAGCAGACACACTGCTCTCCCATACAGTACATTTACATTCTTCACAGAGCAAAGTGATTCTTTCTGAAATTAAAACTTCATTCATAATAATACGTAGAAGAAATTCATAAAGTGGTTCATTTCAGGGATGCAATGTCACTCAAAAGTTTGGTTGTCCAAATTGTAACCAGACACTTTTAGGTATTTACAAATCACAAGTCCCTCTTTTTACCCAAAGTGGATATGAAACATTTTAAATATATAACTCTAGTGCTTAATAATAACCAAAAGGAGTGCCTTTAACTGAAATTAATCTGCACTTAAGTCATAGGCTATACCACAAAAAACAACAGAAGATTGACGTTCTCTTTTCTGTGGACATTAACACAAATATGTTCAGGATAAGACAACATTCTTCTTCTCTAATCATGAGCTATGAGATTATTCAACGGGTTACAGAAAAACCGACCAGAGAAATCTAAAACCAGCCGTCAAAGGTATCTCATGTCATGATGCAGTGCCTCTTTCTCAAATGAGTTGTAATTTGGTCCTTATACTGGGCGGTGCCGAGAGCAACAGGATTTGAGCGACAGGGGTAATAGCCAATACACTCACTTCCCCTGCTCTAATGAGGCCAATCACTGACTCCTAACTTCCTCGACGCCGGAGGAGCATCTGTTTGTGCCAGATGGACCGCTAGCATCATGTGAGGGCGCGCTAATGTTACTGTATTCAGGACCGCAGTTTACGCGCAAAAGCTTAACTAGCCTGTGATACACGCGGTGTAATTAGAAGTGTTTTTCCAGGACTGGGGGTAAACTCACTTGAACTCACTCAAAGCAACTTTATTACGCGGAGAACCGAGCGTATATACCATTTTTCAAACCCGTCTCTATATCCCTGGTGTTCATTTGCGTTATTTATCATCGCAACGAGTCTGAAATTATTATTATTATCATATATTATTCACATGATTAAAAGGATGTTTGATGAAAGTTAGAGTAAATGCTTATAGGCAGGCACAAAAATAGCGAGAGAGTTTGAATCAACCACAAACACTCCCCTGGCCAAGAGAAGCGAGTCCATAAATATTTACAGCATTGGCCAAAAGAGCTTCAGTGTGACAACGTGCTAATTATGCTATGTTTTAGCGGCTAGAGTTTTCTCATTGATGCAGAGAGAAAGGCGCATCGTCAGCAGCAGCGGCACTCGCTACAAAAGTTGCGGCGCAAGAAGCATTGTTTCCTCTCTGGGCTTTACAAAAGGACAGCAGAGCTACACACCGCGAACAAGACCAACAGTACGTCACTAAACCGCTGAATTTCAACACCGAGCTGGACACGTCCATGCTCGTTCAGGTGACTAGTGAAGTAATTAGCGAACAGTTCTGAGACACTGGTAAACGCCAACATGCCTGTGGAAATGTAAACACATCATCATAGGACCGGTGGTATCTGAGTCGCCTTCAGGTCGTGCTGGAAAAAACGTCAAGCATCTAATTACCCTGACTACTAATGTGAGCCCCGTTCCGTTGCATAACATTTTAAATGGCACACGGCACCTAAGCGCAAAGTGACACCACTTTACTCACCCGTCCTCCCGTTTGGAAACGTGCAAGAAGCCGGTAAGAAAAGGAGGTGACGCTAAATTTTAGTCGCACGTCTGACCACGCCGCTTAGCCTGCCTGTCAAATAGGTATGTTCTCCAACATAAGTTACTATGAGCGCTACGGCTCGTTAAAGGGCCTGCGTAAAAAACACCGTTACAGCTCTTTAGCCCTGAGGAGAAAATAAATCCCCCTCATTTGAACGGTTTAAAGGAAGGCAAGCAGAGATGAAGGCGTCCAAACTCACCTCTAACGCCTGGCTGCGCTGAGGATGTGTCCAACTGTCACCCCCTCCAGCTGGCAGCAGTACTTTATATATCCACAGCGAGTAAAAATAGAGCGTTTCACCTTCCCGTCCTCTGCGCTGTTTACCGGACACGGTGCGTAGCTACCAAGAGTGTACAGGGATACGGGCTTCAGCGGTGGAGACTCCTCCGCCAGGCTCCCACGACCGGAGAAGAGGTACAGACAGTCAATATGGCTGACGAACTTACCGTACCGAGGCGTGGTGAGCAGAGTCCTGCAGATTCACCCCCTCCCTCACCCCATGACTGAGACTCTGCAGAGCAGGTCTGCTGCGGGGTGTAACCGAGGGGTCCCAAACTTTACCATACCCAAAAAGGAGACGTTTTACACCTCAGAGGGCTTTCTGGTAAATGGGTTATGTCATACATTATTTTAAGTGGTTCACCCCTGGTACTACATAGAGCATATGATTTGCCACTAAAAGTTTATAAATATGTAATAGTGTAAATAAAGATTCAGTGACCAGGACAGGCTGATCTTTTAGTCGGAAGTTTATTGCCTGGTTTGTGGAGATGCAATAAATGGCACAAAGCAAGTCACACCTTGCTGGATGTGAACTTTTTTCATCTGATAGCTTACCCTTGGTCCAGATATGGTGATATTTTACTGTAAAACTCTCATATTATTAATCAAAACATTTATGCCAGTGGTGACTAATGCAACCACAGTAAACATTTTCAATAAGTTATACCTCATGGTGCTGTAGAGTAGCACTAGAATGATGGGCATGGAGCTCTGCCCCTCAGCCTCTCCACAGTTTTCTTCTCATCTCCACAGTAATTGTCTGCACCTGCCATAAATCTCCATTTGATGATCTGTCATCAACAATCAAAACTCAGCTTTAGCATAAGAGCATTGTGAATGAAGTTGCAAGACAAAAATAGAGGTGGAGTGCCAGCTTTCTCTAGAAGCCATTTAAGTTTAAATAAGGCTGTAAAAACAAATATCCTCAAAGAACCACAGAGTCTCTGGTAGTGCTAAGACATTTTCTTTGTGCCTTATATGATGCTGTTTAGCATCACCTGTAGTTTTTGCAGTGTCCACTGACGATCTTGGGAAAATTAGTGTCACAAGACACATAGTGAACAAACACGTGATGTGAAATGTGCACTTGCAATTTGCATTAGTTGTTATACTCCCTTATTGTAACAGGTGGTCTTAGCATAGCACAAACTGCTATACAGCACAAATGCTGCATGAAATGTTATGTCAAAGCTACACAGTCTGTGAATGATAAGTCTTTGAGTTGTACAGGTCAAACTGGGAATTTACTCCAAAGCTGCACTGATATCACAATTCTTGTGACATTTTACCGTAATAATAAATGTTCACTGAAAGGGGATGTTCAGTAAACAAATATATTACCAACACCTGCCTCTCGAGTTTTCTTTCCACCTCACCAGGCTGTACTGCCCATCTCCATCTCCTGAAAAAGCTCTCCATTCATCACTGCCTGTAAATGAAGGCTTTATGAAAATAGCCATGCTGTGAAACAGAGCTCATGGTTGTGAGGAGGAGAGATGTGTCATCTTTGAGCTGTGAGTCACTGGCATGCAGCTTGCCTCAACCTGAAGTCCTAATGAGAAAAACACATCAGGTCAGCAATTTGTAAACTGCAATCAGAGCTTTACTGGTACGAATATGTGCTGTAAATATTTAGAGCAATAAAATCCTGATAACAGTCTACTAGCAGAAATCATTTTCCTGTTAGTTGCATGCTATCAGGATATTAAGGGAGATTTATTGTACTAATATTTTGCAAAGTTCCCTCAAATGTTTTTTTTTTTTAATACAGAAATACTAATAAATACAGCAGGATAAGTCAATATCTGTGGATATTATCTGCCTCTTTATAATACAAGTTGTGGTTTACACTCAAAAATATATAATATACATCTGTACTTTATGGAGCATCAGAGATTATGTACATTTCACCATTCATCTTTCTTTCATCTTGCTCACGCAACATTAGGGAGTGTCCATCTAATATCTAGGACATGTCAAAGTATGCCCAGAGTTTGTGTGTTGAAAGTCAGTGCTGAATTCAAGCTACAGCAATCGAAAGGAATGTTGGTACCACACTGCTGCACTGAATGCCAACGTCTTCATTACACAGAGAAAGAGAAAGAAGTTGGCTGAAAATAGAGGCCAGATTATAATGACAGATCTCTTGGGAGGCTGATTCATCAGTTTGCGTCTCTAGCCTATTTTAATATGACTGACATTAATGTGAAATGTGAGAAAAATGAAAATGCTGCCTGGTGAAATGTGAAACATATACCCTAGGAAATTAAATGATTGTATTCATAAATGTCTTTCTTTTTGATTTCTCTTTTATAGCTGCACTGTTATTCTACAACATGCAGTGCTATGCAGTAGGGTAAAACACTCACTGCTTGCACATTTTCATGTTATTCACATTCCTCCCACTTTTGCTTCCTCTTCTCTTTCTCACCTCTTCAAGGCTGTGTCCTCTCACTTTCACTCACGAGTGTGTTTTCAGTCAGCAGTTTAAGGAAGTAATGTAGTACATTGAATGGGATTACCATAATCTCATGGGTGCACTTCAGTGACACAGTTGATAGTAATTCTCTTCCAGTAACACAGGTGAAGGAAATCTTTTCAGCTTTTTGCAAAATTAACCAATGATTCTGATGCCCAGTTACTAAAACCTTAATGTGCATCTATGTTATTCTGGACCAAAACTGTGGAGTAGCATGCCCATCTGACATTAAACTAAATTCCAAGCAAAAACAGTATAAGACTCACCTTTAGATCTTGTTCACTAGTTTCATTCAATAAATTTTTACTGTTCTGTACTTTCTTTGTTTGCAACATTCTGTTTACCTGTTTTCTGAGATTTCCTTTTGCAATTTTGCATCCTTTCTGAAAGTGCAATGCTTTTTTTTGTTTGTTTCTGTTATTTTTATTTTTATTTTTTTGGTTTGTTTTTTTGTTTGTCTGCAAAACTTAAATGTGTTCTTTTTTTTTTTGTTGTGCAACACTGACACCGTATGGCCACTTACCATTATGACATCAGTTTGTTAGTTTCCAGGGCAACATGAGATACAAAAGAATAACAGTAAAAACCTTTTCTCTTAACCAGGGTAATATTGATTTGCATAAGGACACATTAATTAGATGCTGGTGTTCTACATGAAGATCTGTAACATAAAGAAAAATATTCAATGGCACTGTGATAAGAAGAAAGCCATGTGATCCTATGACTAGACTGTCTTCCAAACAGATGAATTTGATTCAGACTAATTCTGCTGTCCTTGGGCAGGACACTAAATAGAGGCTTGTATTCCTCAGCTGAATCTTACCTCTGACCTCCATGTGTGCAAGGGAAAGAGAAAAGAGACACTTTACATAAATGGAAGAATAAACAACAAAATGTCAGTGTAAGTGCTTGGGAGCTAGTCTAGCCATGTTGGCAGATTAAGGTAGAGGTGCAGATTTGAATAAAACACTTTTCATTTTAGTTATCTTTTTAAACATAGGACACTAGATGTATAAATAAAGACTGAAATCATGCAAGCACTAGAGGGTGCAGGTTGGCAGTTTTCCTTACCGTGACCTGAAATTCAAGGTGTAAGGTGAAACATCTAGCAAGATCATTCTTGCCTCCAAAACTATATCTGATAACTGTTTGTTAAGTTAAAGCAGCAGTCTTCATAAAAAGCAAAGACTGCTAAGTCACTGATAGAGAGCAACTAATTATGCTAAGTAAAGTATAACAAATCAATGAAAAAGTGTGCTATCTTTGACTACCTGCTGACAGCATATATACTGGGCTTCCATTTGCTGTATTATAAGTAAAATGAGCTCCTTTTAATTTTTTGTGACTTCTAAAATGAATGCTGTAACTCATTTCTGAACCTATCTCTACAACTATTCACAGTGTTCAATAATCTAACACATTCGCCTTCCACAACCTGGATGTCACTCACACTTGGAGTTGACAAAACAAACCTCAGAAGAGATTTGCTTATGACTGTGGTTGTAATGCATGTATGTGTTTGATATAAAATCTTTGATCTGTCCTCTTTCATTTGTAAGCCCACAGAAAAAAGTTAATTTATGCTGACCTTCAAACAGTGGTCCAGGCTAATCTTCCCATGTGATGATTTTTGTTGCCAGTCTGCAGCACTTTATCTTCCTGCAAGAAATATCAGGGCAAGACCCCCAGGTGCTCATTCACCTCCCTTCCCTCTGTGCTCAGAAAAATTATTAGGAAAGAGCAAAGTTAACACTCCCACATATATTAGAAATGGCTTTTTTGAAGCAAAAGGGTCTGCAATGAACAGCAAAAACTGGGCTGTAGAGTATGATCAACCAAACTCATTTACTCACACACAAATAACAGTTGTTTATATCAGTGCCCAAGATAAAGGTAATATGTGTTTAAAAGGCAGTTATAATAGATCAACTTTTATTGATGAGCACACATTTAACGCCCTGTATCATAAAACAAAGTTAGAATTCATTGTAACTGTGTGTATGACAGCACTGACATTATTAGCTTATTAATCAGTTAGTCAATCGACAGGAAATTAATTGACAGTATTTCTCGAATGGCTTCTGTTTTTGTTGGCACAACAAAACAAGCAATTTGAAGATCTCAGTCAGTTTTCACTGTTCTCATCATATAGGCAATGTGCAGCATGTAAAGTATTTTATCATGAGTCATTTTATCTCTCCACTCAGTGTTATTTCCTCATATTCAACGTGTTCTTGAGTACAGTCATTTTATTACTTGGTCATTAATGTTTACTAGGGGCAAGACTGTTGACACTGTTGTATTGGTTTTGTTTGCTTGATTTCACCTAGACCTTAACAATAAAACCTCTGTAATTAAATGGGTGTTGTTTTTTTCAGTCTTTTTTATTTCTAGAGGTGAACTTTACTTTTGGACCCTTAAATCTATTCTGTCCCCACTGGTTACAGGTTGAAAATTTGATTTCAGCACTTTTTCAAATCCATTATAAATTCCTTCATGCCCCCCTCCCCCAGGACAAGGAGAGCGCAGCAAAGAAAAAAAAAAAAACACCCTGGAGAATTGTGTGCCTCAAATATAATAGCTCATTACAAAATACATAAAAGTCGTGTAGGCATGGGGGTAAATTATTATACATTATCATGTGCATAGGTGAGCTGCAAAAGGTGAATATTTCTGATAGAAATTAAATGCCACATTACATGACCTTTTTGATTTTCTGTCCACTCAAGCAAAAGACATTTAACTCAAGTTTAAAATCTGTCTGAAAGTTTGCTGCATGGCCACTGGAGAGCAGCAAATCCAAAGGTGGTTTTATTTACACTACCTTTGGATCTCTTTGTCCACTAAAATATTAAACAAACAGTGGTGAACAGTTTAATCTTGATGTTTGCATGTGGCATTCTTTGTCTATTGATTCCTTGACGTTTTAAGCAAACAGAGATTTGTCTTGTTTAATAGGAGAGTCAACACAGCTCAGTTTCCATTATGTCCTCATTTTGAGTTTGTTAGCAGTACAGTAGAGCTTACAATAGCCAATGTGTTTGCACATGGAGGTGGCTTGACATTGTATGTTGGTGTGACTGAATACCCTCTGACTCTTGAACTTTCTAGCATTTATACAACAGGTAGAGGTTACAGCAAACTCAGACACTGTGAATGATTAATAGTACAGCTTTCGCTTATTCTTACCTCAGAAAATCTTTAATAACTTGGCCATTGTATGGAGGAGGTGGAGGTCAACTTAAGGATAAGGCGAACTATATTCTCATATAGTTCTTGTCGACAAATCCCATGAAAAAAACAAAACTAATAATTAATTGATCCTACTAACAAGTATTGAGGGTGTATACAAAATCTGATACACTGTATACTGATATACTGTATTTTACTTAATTACTGTAATTGACTCTTGTTTGAGTTGTGTTTGCTAAATATTACAGTGCCCATATGTTTAGATGTTGAGGGGAATTACTCTGCCTTTTTATAAATTAAACTACTGTATGTCTTCAATGAGGACAAATGGGTTTGGAGTTGAGAGCCACAGACAGTACAGGGAAATCTGAGAGTTAACGTCTGAAAAATTATTGGTTTTGGTATTTTTACTGGCTTTGCTGACAATAAGGAAAATATAGAACAACTCTTGCCTTACATATGAAAATGTGTCATTGGTAAATGTAAAACGTATCTAAGATACATTTAATGTAAGTTAAAGTACAGGATCTCACTTTACATTAGCCAGAGACAGCACACTTTGTCAAATTTATTCCTTGAGTCTATCTTCTTACAACCCATTGACTTCAGTTCTGTGGTTCTTTTAGACCTTATTGCTTCCCACCTCCTCCTGAAAAATAGGCCAAGAAAATAAACCAGCTTTTCTTAATTTCCCTTAGAGATAGAAGTTTAAATCTCATCACATATCCACAGCTCTATATATCATCTCAACACGGTTTATTTCAGCTTGTATATGTCATTTATGTGAGTTTTGTTTGGGTGTTGAGCTCTGGCAACCAGACCAACACAGACCTGGATAGTCAACACAGAGTTTGGCTTTGCCTGCAGGGTGACGTGATGTTTTCAACAGTGTAGAGAAGAAACAGGGAAACCAGCCATCAGTGCCTCTGAATGCTCAGTGCTTATAATGAAATATGATGAAATATGATTCCAGTGGAATAATGTGCTGCTGGCAGTAAAAGTGCTGCATAAGTCAAATTATAGTCCTAATGGTAATTGTAATTCTCACAATTGTCACTGTGGTGGTGTCTGTGGTGGTGTCTATCATGATGCAAAATGGGAGCAGAAATCAAATGAAAATATTCTCTGTGTTGCTCAGCAGTTGGCATGTTGAAGGGATGGGAAAATGAATTGCAAGGACAGTTCACCCAAATTAGAATAAAGAAATAATCATTGAGAAAAATGTTGTGTACTTAGATTGCAACAATTTCATCTCGTTCCTTATAGCACACACAAAAACCCTGAGTATTATACAGCCTGCAGTACAAATTATTATTAAATACATTAATAATGTAAATAAACCTGGTTATTAATGTCATAGGGCTTTGTACTATAAAGCCAGAAGGAGATTGTTTGTGTGTTGTTTTGCCATATAAGGTACTGCAGGATTATTGTCACTGTTCAGAGGGGCACTTTCACATGCAGCCCAAACAGTGATATGTGGCACGTGTTGCCTTCAGCCCAGGACCTTCAGTGCTTCCATGGCTTTATATGGTGGTTGGTGACAGAGCAGGGGAGTGAGTGAGAAAGAAAACATGTGGAGAACAGCAAGTCAGGGAGGGAAAGAGGTTAAATAAATTGACTATATGACTCTTGTGGCTTTTAGAGATGTGCATCTGATTGTTTCTCTACTTTTGATAGGATTTGATAAGTCAAGTTCCACATCAAAGTTCATTCCTTTACTTGCCAAGAGCTGTCTCCAGCAGTGGAAAGCAACGCCAATGTTTTGCTTTAGTTCTGTCACTTCTTTTCTTCTACTGAAGCCAGCCCATCTTGTCACTTTAAAATTGCAACTCACTGTAGTGTCCAGACTGGCCTGAAGAAGTAGAGCTGCTGAGAAGGTGTATTATAACCTCATGTACTGTAAATGCAACAATGGCTGAAGCTCATGGCAAGTGACCATTACCGCCACCCGCTCTCAACAAGAACCATGTTCAGTGGCAGAGAAAACATACAAATTGCCCCTTTAATACAACTTGTGTCCAATTCTTCCGAATTTTGGCCATCATTTCTAACCTTTGGGATAATATTGTACTCAAATTAACAGAAAAGAAACAGTAAAATTCAATCACTAGATCAGACAGGTTATAAACAAGCTAACTGTTAAGCAAGATTAGCTAAAATTCTTTTTGGAGGTAAAACTATGTGGGTAAAAGTATGTATGAGGCTGAGCCAGGAAACTACGCTGTAAAATGTGATGAGATGTTATCTTTGGGTAATAACTTTACTGCTCCTTAATTTTCTAGTCCAGATAAGTTCATCTAACATAGGGGTTTGTTTAAAACTTGTCTTGTTGTCTCACTGCTTGTGTTTTATGCCCCATCTGACTTCTTTTCAGCCATGTTCCTAGATCTCCATAGTTTGGTGAGTACAATGTTTTCATTGTGATGCTAAAATTCAAATTGGAATAAACTGAAATGACCTTGCTAACCTGCTAATGAGTTTCATTAGTTTCAGTGCCGCCTTCGGGTCATTTACAGGTATGAAAGTAATCATTTTTAATTTTAGCTGGTAAGTTAAGCTTTAAATTATCAGTATTAGCCTTCAAAAACATGCTCACTGTCTATGTTACCAAGGTTGTCTGCTTGTCATGTCCTCGCCCTCTGCTTTCCCTCACTGTCCTGTAGCTCTGACCTATTTTGGTATTGGGATGATAACATCTTATTTCCTGGTAATCTTCAGTTGTGGGTGGAGGCTTGATTCTCTCCAAAGTCAGCACTTTGTTTGAACTCACTTGTGAGTTGTGAGAGTGTTTGTGTTTGTCTGAATACATATTAGATAGAGGCAGAAATACATTACCACCCTGCTGTGATGCATTTCAATATAGCAACAAAAGTATGACCCAACAGAGCAGATGATGAAGGCTGCCTTGTTTGGCTGAGTGGATTTATTGTATGGGTTGTTACAGCATTTTTAGCTACATTTTTATCCCATTATGCCTCTATTTTGATGAGATCATTGTATTTGTTGATCATGGAAATTTGGAATTTAATTAATATGCGCTAGGATACTCATGCTCACAGTATGAAGATGTAAACACTGGATGTACACAGCTAAGATACAGTGGATATGAGCTCAGACTGCCAGTAAACTCCATTAGAGACGTGACTGCAGATGTAAACACTGTATTTTTGTTTATAATTGTTTAAAAATTGTATCATGGTGTAAATATTTTTATGGGGAGGCAAGAATGACTAAGTCTGGTCGGATTTATATCATGCCTGGTTTATAATGTCCTAAGTTGCTCACACACAGATACATTTAAGAGATATAAAAAAATCAGTTTTTGTCACAGTAATTTGATGACAGGAAAAAATGTAGCTGAAAGTTGCTTCTGATTTTAGATAAAAAGCTGAAACTGCTGCATGTTCAGGATGAAAATGTCCCATATCAGAGACAGTCAGCATATTCATGACATAGACATAGTTAGATAGTTAGTTCAAATACAGAAGCACAGGCAAATGCAGAAATGTTTCCAGTTGTGCACAACAATGACAAATCTCTGGGGACTAACAAGCCAGCCAGAATCAAATCAAATTTGACAGAAATAAACAGACCGCATGCATTGTGCTGAGCCTAATGCTTTTCTATCCGTGACCTTTTATTTGCTCCCTAACCCTTTATGGGGCAAGTGACTGTATATGGTAACTTCCGCGGACAACCAAAATGGCGTCGCTATGTGGCCCAGTGAGGTCAGAGAATCACGTGACTTCTCTCAGGCAATCAGCGAAGGTTAGGCTACATCACAGATATTGGTGTCAGGCTGTCAGACCAATTAGCAGCGGCCCACAGGTATGGTAACTGGTAAATGGTAACTTCATTGATCTTGATTTTCTACATGAAAATTGAATATTTGCAAAAATGTCACAGAAGTAAAAAGTCTTGTTGTGCCGTTATGACACTCTAGGGTTGAAATATTGAATTCCCAAGTATTTCAATGAGTGCCCGATAAGCAACCCCACTGTTGCGTCATTGCCCAGGCTTTTGATAAGAAGGCTTGTTATTTAAATGTCATTTCTATATTTGACTTGCCAACCACATAGACCCTGCAGACCTCGGTGTTTGCAGGGTTTATAGTGTGTTTGTTTTTTTCATATGTCCAGGTAGACAATCCTTTAAATCGAGGCTTGCTCCCAAGTGTGTGAGTCTCTGATCTTCGTTTGAATCTGGTCTATACACACACTCCTGCACACATCTGCTCCCTGGCTTATACTATGTGTGTGCACACCTGTTTGTACATATTTAAATGAAAACTGAAATTAAAAAACATAACACTGGAACCTTTAACCATTGTTCTGTCGGCAGCCAAAAAATAAATTTATTCAGCTGCGAGAGCGAGAAATTCATTTGATCTCAGATTCATTGATTTCCTCTTTGGTTCCGATTTCACCACTGAGACTAAACAGGTGCAACCAGTCCCACTAAATAAAACATTTAGACTCATTTAATTTATTTGTCTTAGCCCATTACTTCATGGGTAAAACCTTTAGAACTAAGTATATAAATTTTTTTTCATGCATTTCGTCATGCATTTTTCATTTCACTTCAGAGAGTCAGGATGTTCATAGTGAATTATACTTTCACTCGAATGAATGGAAGTAGAAGTTTAGGTTCTCTCTGCTTGTTCTACCAAAGTTCAAACTTTAACCTTTGATCTTGTCGACAGCCTCCTCTCACAGTGTGACCTCTTCTCAACCCTGGCAGGAGTCAATGCTGTGATGCTTTTTGAACTTGACACCTCTTTCACTCTCTGTCTTCCTTTCCACCTGGTTTATAGGTCATTTTTTCTTTCACTTGTTTTCTTCTAGGTCTCTCCTGCCCCTTGTGTTTTGTTTTGGCTTGTTTCAAATTATCCTCAGTATGTATCAAAAACATTCCTCACCCCCC
>BRZM01001035.1:82175-119718 GCA_033238685.1 Lates japonicus | reverse complement strand
TGTGTGTGTGTGTGTGTGTGTGTGTGTGTGTGTGTGTGCCCTATCACTGAGCCTGCAACAGGCCGATAATGCTCAGGGCATCACCTGGCAGCAATGTTTATTGATCTGATGACGCATGCTGGGAGAAAAGATTGCTTTCAAAGGTCAATGTTAATATCAGAAGGTCATTGTGTTAACTCAGTGCTATTGTTTGTTTGCATGTGTGTTGACTGCCTAACTGTTGTGTAGATGTGTGCATGTGTTAAATGAGGTCATTATCTAAATAATAAATGTCCAAGTGCATTGTTGTCCCTCGGCCAAGTATAATTTTACACTTTCTGTCCTCCGAGTGAAAAGCTTTGAGCACAGCTGTTATGACATTTATTGATGTCGTCTGCATCTTTGTATGAACCCTTTTGTTCTTTTCTCCCGTCACAGTCATCATCATATCCTCTACCTCTGTCTCTGTGTGTATGTTTGTGAATGTATTGTATACAGACTAGGTATTAGTTTATATAAATGGAAACTAAGGTCCATATCTTTAATTACAATTTTGTGACCTTGTGGCGCAGAATAAAATCACAAATTGGAAAAATGAAAATGAAATACAACACCACAACAACACAAATTCAAAAGCCAAAATGTAATCATAAATGACAACACTAAGCTGGCAGAGGAGTTAATAAGAGAAGACTATGCAAAATCGCACTGCAAAACAAACACAACTTTAATTAAATTGAATCAGTCTCAGATAATGAAATTAAATTTACTCAAAGAGACAGACACCCTCCAACTTGAATTGCACAACAGGCTCCACTGTTATTAATTGGTATCCTTGTTTAGTTTGAGCAGAATTGCTGGATTCTCTCTGCATCCATACAAGTTACTGTTAATAATATTAATAGAATATATAAATATGAGCATTTAAAGTGGTGATTAACTGCAAAAACTAGAATTACTGTCCAAAAACAAACAAAAAACTTGTTTTATAATAACTGTTGTTGGCAGACATGGTTTCAGAGAAAACTTTGGACCTGGAGTTTTGTGGATTTTTTCTGGGAAGGCTTGTTGAATTTTTAGTACAAGTACAGTATAATTTTTCATTGCTGTGAGCCCCATAACCTAAGTTCCTTTCACCTGCTGGTGGCATAAATCTCAGCAGTGGCTGTCCCAAAACTTTGCTCAAATAAAACCAAACTATTTGCATGGCTGGATACAAACAGAAGAAAACTGAGAACACACAGAACGTACTCTTGTATAATTTGGAGGAGCCAACTCTTTAAATTTAAATTAACAAAGGTGAGTCGTATTTCTTTTTTCCATCTATACCATCCTCTGGTGATACTTAATCAGTGGACATTTCAGTCTGCCAGCGAGTTCATCCATATGAAGATACTCTCATCCACTGTGTTCATGCCCGACTGAAGTGCTGCACTTTTTGTATTCAAACGCAGCAGTGGAGTTTCATTTGCTGGGCTTCACAGAGGTCAGCCTATGACAGGGGATCAGTGTATGGCAGACAGAGGGCAGATTGATTTGACCTCTCTGTTTTTCTCCTCTCTCTCCATCGCCAGATGTTTATCCCATTTAGCGTGACGGACTCAGGGATGTGCGCTGTAGTGTGTATGTGTGTGTGTGTGTGTGTGTGTGTGAGCCTTCTGTCCACACATGGTTTCTGCGAAGGACTGGCTCTGACTGAGGTTGATAGATCGTACTGAACTATCTGTCACAGGCCAGGGAGAGGAGAAAAAGACGGGTCGGAGGAGACGGAGGGGATGCATTTTGATGGTGTCCCTGGGAAACAAACAACTAGCAGAGAACGAGTGGGATGGGCTGTCACTGAGAGCTGACATGAAGTGATGAGCTGTCAGGGTTAGTTTTGTTTTTCCTCATTAACAAGTCCACCTCCTAAAATGTTGCTTTTGTAGCCAGAAACTACTTCACGAGCCTCTCCAGTCGACTAGCCCATGATGACATGTTCAGGGATACAAAAAACAATTTACCATGTGTCAAATGTTGTTGCTGTCAAGGTGCCTGTTTTGAAGGAGGTGGGAAAGGTTGGTGCATAATTTGAAAGGTGTATTACACCAGAGGGGGATGAGGCCACACAGTTAATAGGAAACTTTCTTAAAGGGAAACAAAGTAGGTAAGTGAATGAGAACCCTCATTAACCTCATCTGTGATTAGATATCCTTAATAATGAGCATCCTAATCACCATAGCCATCAAGAAACATAATCAGTGAATTGTTATAGGGTCAGTGCATGATCTTGGATGTTTGTGTGATTTTGTGTGCTTCCCATTCTGTTTTCCACCTGGCAACACCTTTTGAGAGATGGATCGGGCACTTGCTGTTAGAAGGGAACATGGGAACATAGCTTCTCGTGCACGAACCCACTAGTCAGTCTCTGTCTCTCGCACACTTGACTAACAGCAAGCTGTAATGAAGCTCTTACACATTCAGTGCTGAGCAGAATCTTCTCATTGTGCTGCTGTGATTAATGGTAAACTAAAGAGCCTGAATCTTGAATAGAACAAATGCGAGCTAACGACTTATTAATCAAACTGCGATACTTAAGACAAATAATGCTTTCACTGCATCTCTGTAAGGAGAAATGGAGTGTAATCCCTCTTCTCCATCCTCCACGCCCCACCCACTCTACATACACACAAACACACACACACAAATAAACAACTACTGAGACTGTTCCATGCATGTGTGCAGGTATTTTCATGTCTGTTTGCATAGGTTTCTGTGCCTGTTTCTGCGTCTTCTCTGTGCCTCTTTTTTGCGTGTCGCTCTGTGTCAGAGAAGTGCAATGGATGTCTCTGAAGTGTCTGTGTGCTGATAGCAGGGGACAGGTACCATCAGTCTTGGCATCATTGGCAGATTAATGAGAGTGCTGTATTTAGCTCCCACCCTGTCTCCCTGCCTGACCTGCTGTCACACACAGTCGCTCGACTCTTGAAACTCAGAAAAACATATTAATTCTTACATGAGTGTTTACCACAAGCATAACACTAACCTTCAAGCTGTTTATACAAGTGCAGCTGGCTGGTATGCAGGGAAATTTTTTTTTTACAGCTAATTTTTTTAGTCCACTGAAGACAATCTGTCTATTTGTACTTTGCAGTATAACCCCTAAAATGATGGCCTGTGCCTGTGCACCCTGTTTAAAAAAAAAAAAAAAAAAAAAAAAAAAAAATTTCAGGCAAACTTAACCAACCTCATGCACCCCCCACCCCCCAACAATGAACCTATTTTCCATCATGTCTCTAGAGTTGTGACCCAGAAAGTACAACTGTGGTGGGGACTCACTAGTGTGTCCTGACCCTCTATTTGGGGAACACTGGTCCAGAGCGCATCTGTATTCAGCCCTGGCTCCGAGCTCGCATTGTCAGTGGCCGGCGCCCAGGACTCGTGAAGATGGATGAAGCTAAAGCCCAGCCTAATAACCAGTCTATCCCCCTAGGGTGGGTGTAGCACTGCACTCCTCTGTCACCTGGGTCCCCTGCACTGTCTCCATATTGACTTAGGCATTTCATTTTCATGCATTCATATTCATCAGCAGGAAAACCTTCCCAGGTTCCACCGTCTGTGGGCTACCTCTCTCTTTTTCCTATATGTCTCCTCCTGCCTTCCTCGTTCTGTAACATTATAATCATCCACCTCTTCCTGGTGTACATGTCTCCTTGTCACCAACGATACCTCTCACACGCACTCCTGCATCACGAATCCAAATAATGAGTGTGTGTCTCAATAAGCAGCACTTCGCTTTTTCATCCTAAAAGGTCTTCATCCTTGTGCACAGAAGGTTGTTCTTAATGTTGTTGTCAACAGAACGGGCTACACACCATTTTGTATTCCCTGCCTGACTCCATCAAAAAACAGAACAACTGTGATTTTTTTTTTTTTTTTTTCCAGCAGCCAAACAGGAATCAGGAAGAAGGAGAAATGTAAAGGTCACGGCACATTGGTCATGGAGAGGCAGACAGCCGGCTGGATGTTTACAGGTCAAAAGCGCTATGAATTTAGGGTCAGCTCACAGAACGCAGAGAATGGAAAAAAACATTTAATCAAGCACGAGTCGGAGAATACCCCACTTGGCGAGCTTGCACTTTTATTTTGTATTGAACTGACTAATGGAGGAATGGTGGAAGAAGAAAAGAAAATAGAACTGGGATGCAGCACTTGTAGGCTTAACCACACAGGGAGAAAAAAAAAATCAGGCCACAGAGAGAATGAGAGGCTCTCTACAATGTGTTTGGGCTCAGTATTGGTATTGGGCTGAGGCTCTTGAGCTGAAGTAGGCAAGTGCTTGTGTGGCTTTGTGTGGATCATTATCAGAGTGCTGTGTGGGTGAGCGGCTGCATGCACATTTGTGTTATTGTATGCGTGCGTTTGTCTCTGGGTTGCATTGTAAGGCAGGATGTGCTACAGCAGCAGCACTATTGTTCCCAACCTCCCCTCATACTCTTCCTTCCTTCCTTACCCCCCCACCCACCCACCCAACCACCCTCCACCCCCCAGGGTGTGGACAGCAAACAGGGACAGATTGCTCTGTGCTGCTCTTGTATTTGGAGATGACCTGTAGAGTCACAGGGTGTTGATGACTGGCCTTGTGACAAATAAGGCCAGGTGGCTATGAGAAGCCCTAAAACCAGCCAGCACCGGGGGCCACGCTGTGCTGTGCCGTGTCACACTATAGCGCCACTCCTTGCCCGCCACCATTAAAAATGACAAATGCTCTCATCAACTGCTCTCCCAAGTTAGCAACCACTGCCTGATGCTCCTGAAGCACTGTGTCTGCCCCAGTTCATCTGCTGGCCTTTGCCACAACTGGAACAACCATTTATTAAGTGTGAGTCACTTTTCATTTGCACCGTGTTTGATTTTTGTCATTGTAAAGGTTAGGAGTTGAATCGCAAAGGGGCAGAAAAGATAGATGTGGTGAGAATAGTTCAGGCTTGTTGGAAAAAAGACTTCACATATTTAAGAGAGAAGTGTGGCCTCTTTAGGAACCACACACACTAGCAATATACAGTAAAATACAGGCGTCAATTTCGTAAGCTAAACACAAATTTTCAAAACCCAACTGTTCAGTCCATTCATTGAGTCCATAAAAAGTAAAGCAGGTAAAAAAGTATCTGGGCCAGTGTGCTGTGAAGGGACAGCACTGAAGTATTAGGCCAACCAGTGGCCCGGGGTAAAACCAGGCCTACTCAGGCTGTAGATTAACAACTCCATCCCAGTTCCTCTGCTCCAGGGACTTTTTTTTTTGGGGGGGGGGGGGGCATATCTAGCCCAAGACAGGTGTATGGTTCTGGGCTACAGGGCGGCAACTGCCCCCTCTTCCTCTGCTGAGGCGGACCCTGGTTCTCTGTGTCCCCGCAGGGAAAAGTCCATTGTGTGTACCATCTGTTGCAGACAAAAGGGGGGTGACAGGGGCAAGGGGTGGAAGCTGATGTGCAGCGCCTGTTTAATATCATTAGGAGGTGCAGATGCAATTTGCCAAAGCTATTAAAGAGTATTTTCATTTCAAATGGGGGGTTGCACCTTTGTGAGAATAATGGGAGAGTGAAAGCTAAAGTTAAAGCTACTTGAGACATTTTTAAATTGTACGGTGTCAACATAAGTGAAAGGGTGGGTGGGAGAGTTGGCAAAGTTGGTAATGAGAATAGAGTTTAAATAAGAAAAGAAAAAAAAAAAGAAAGAAAAAAGCTTGCTCGTGCAAAACATCCTTGTGATTTTCATAAATGCAAAATGTAATGTCCTAAGTCATGGGACATCACTGAGCCTGATGAATTGCTCAACAGCAGCATTATTTTTGACCCACTGGCTGGCAGACCACCGAACAAAGTATACAAGCGTTTAAGATCTCCTATTGGGTGCGGGGGGGGGCTTGGCTCTGTTTTTATTATTATTTTTTTTACTATTTTTAAATAAACCAGGGGGATGCAGTAGTCGCAGTAAACCGAGTGGTGGCGCTATTTCCCTTCAGTGTAGCGGACACCCGCTTCAAATAGGTCAAGGAAAAGTTTTGTGTTTTGACAATGCGTGGTGGGCGGAGCACAGGGCTGGCGATTGGTTAGCGAGTTTCAGCTCCCGGTCGGTGATTGGCCCCGGCGCTCTAATTGGGGGGGGGGGGAAAGCGAGCATGCAGTGTCGGCACCCCCCCAAACCCCCCACCCCACCCCGCCCTCCCTACACTCTCTCCACCCCCCTTCACGTACCCCCCTCCCCTCCCTCCCTTGCTCCTCGCACCCCGCGGTCCCTACACTCCGCTCTTCCCCGGCGCTGATTGTCACACATTGTTTACTACGGCTTGAAATGTGACTCACAACACAGGCTATCTGCTGGAGTATACCGCTCTGACAACTGAGGGATTCTGTGTTTTTTGACGCGCGCCGTGCGTCTTGGTTATTTGGGGACAAGCTGTGGAGACTACCCTTCTGCCATGACAGTGGATTTGTTTGCGCTTTTATGCGTGCTGGTCATCACATCCTCTGCGATGGAAGGTAAATAAGAAAAAAATGGGATTATGCTTGTTGTCTTGCAGGTGTCCCCTCCCGAGACGTACTCTGTACCTTTTTTTTGGGGGGGGGGGGGGGGGGCGATGCTCGCGACGGTTTGTGTTGGGCAGCGCTGTAGCCTCTGGCTTAGAGATACAGGGGTGTCATGCACGTGGATCGCAGCAGATCGCCGTGGTTATCCCTTAATATCAGCGCGGCAGTCCGGCGCTTCTCTGGCTGTCACTGATGTTACTTGTCCATGTGAGGACTGATACTTTGTCTGATTTAAGTGCTTTTTAAATTGCAAACGGTAGTTTATTAGTGGCTGTTTATGGGCAAACATATGTTTTTCACTCTTAAGACTCTTTCGGTCTTTACAGCAGGAGTGCAGGACTGGAGGAGCCTTCTCTATAAACTCTGTTATTTCAATCATTATCCCGTGAGCAATTAGTTTTTTCTCTGTGGGAAATGACGGGTGCATTGTAAGTGCCTGTCAAACCTCCAAGGATTCCTGACACGTTTTTACATTAAATTGAACATATAAAATACTATTAATACAAACCCCCAGCACCATTCTCTGGCATTTTGAATTGTTGAGACAAACTGTCTCAGATTGTGGATTGCACTGACTGGAAGTCTCCCTATAACCTAGATTTTATGGTGGAGTCAATTTCTATATATTTTTTTACTATTGGAAATCAAGAATGCCCCCCCCCCCCCAAAAAAAAACACTGTGCTGCCTCTTCCCTTTTCTCAGACTGTTCCTGTATTTTTTCCTCCTCATTCATCCCCATTCCCATCTGTCTGTCTTTCTCTCTCTGCATCTCGTTCTATTTCCTCCTTTCTGTCTCTCACACACTCATCTGGACAAGCGGTAGTGCCAGTAGGAGCTAATATCTCCTCAGTTAAACATGTTTTTCATTTCCGCTGTGGGTCCTTAGGGACTGAACACTGGGCTGTAGCCTCAGACATTAGCTGCTAGATGGATATCCCAGCAGCATCGTGGATATATGATGTTTTCTCTCATTTTATTGTACAGTAGCACATCCTCGCCAATAAAACACATACAGAAGCAGACCAGGTTCCGTGTGGCTGTCTGTTTCCACCCTCCCTCAAAAGCATAAATAAGTAAATTAGAAGCACAAATAAAATGAGTTTTCTCACATGCAATTTTTCTCTTTAATCATTTACAACTCTGCTCCTGGACTGTTCCCAGCTCGGGCTGTGCTCTGTAATTCGGTGGCGGCTTTCTTGTTTGTGCTCATCAGATTTCAACACAGCCATGGATACCGAGCCCAGGCCCAAATTGCTACCTCGGTGAGGGTGGATATTTTCAGGTTCAAATGTTTACCCGATGGGAAATGACGGCAGAAAAAATGTCAATTCAGAGAGATGAGTGGTGGACGGTGAGGGAGGAGGGAAATTTTCCCCCTTGCTCGGAAAGAGGGTGTAAGACTTCTTAAAAAGATGAGATGAGAGAAAGAAACAGATGGGCAGGGAGATGGCCCCTGGGTTACCTCGGTAACAAGGATGAAAGTGATTTCCTTGTTTGGGTCGCTAATTGAAAGGAGGTTGTCCCATGGGCAGGTTAAAATCTTCACTGATCTGAACTCCAATCTGTTGCTCTTTCATTTTTTTAGTTGTGTGTGTGTGTGTGTGTGTGAGAGCGAGAGAGAGAGAGAGAAAGAGAGAGGGAGAGTGAAGCTATTGACCACATTATCCCTGCCTCTCCAGTCACCCTTAATCTGATTACGAGTCCAAATCAGCCGCTAATCACAAAGTGTCAGAGATCTGTGTGTGTACGTGTGTATGTGTGTTTGTAACATTAGAGTGAGGAGTAGCCCTAACCATATGGACACGTAGTTGTGATGAAGTGAGTGATTTATTTGACCTCCCCACACATGCACACACTCACAGTAAACACCGCACACATCATTGATGACCTGATGAACTATGGAATGAAAATCATAAGGAGGCGAGCATGAAGGGATGGATGGAAGGTGGGCAGGAAGGTGCGATGAAGGACCCGAACAGTTTAAGTGTTTAAGTTGATTATAGAATTATAGAACTCTGAATTTGTCAGATTTAAAGTCTACTCGCATGCACATGCTCACACGAAGATGTGATATCTGCACACAGAATTGCATTCACTGACAAGTTATTGAAGAGGGGTGGAGGGGCAGTCAGACCCAAAGCAAGGGGCTAACACAGAGGAGAGTGAAGACGGGGATTTGCATGCCATTAGAAAAAGAAGCATGTGCGGTGCTCTGTTTCACCCTCATTTGTCTTCTCTCCCTCCATTTCTCCCCATCATCTTCACTTTTCCTCTGCCTACTTTCCTTTACGCCCCCCCCCCCCTCTCTATCCCGCTCTGTCTTCCGTAATTCTCCTCACTAATCTCTCCATTCCCCCTCTTGTCTCCCTCCTCACTTTTCTCCTGCTCTCTCTCTCTAGCTCCGCGGTGTGCGGACGGCTCTTGCCAACAGCAGCAGTAATTCTCCTCTACTTACAGAGCCATTGCTTATTTCTGTTTGCCCTTAAACCAATTAGGCTTAGATAAGCCCGCTCATTTAACGGCCTGGAACTGGGTGGTGGTGGTGAAGAGAGGTGGGGAACCGGGAGGAGGGGATGAAACAGCGGTTGAAAGATAGACTGGGATCGAGGGAGATAAAAAAAGATGAGAGAGACAGAAAGGAGGGGAGGTCAGCGAGTTTTGGAAAAGATACAGTACGCATGTTTTACAAATGAGTAGCCTGCAATTGAACAAGACTGTGGAAATAAATGAAACACTGGGCTGTCTCAGTTATCAGACATGCAGTAGAGCCGTGCTACAACCGGGGTAAAAACAGCAGCGGAATTCAGTTTGAGTATGATAAGAGAACATCAGTAATGTGCTGTTACCAGTCCCTGAGGATGCTTTGTTAAGTACCTGTGCTGTGTACTGTGGTAATGCCTCATCCTCAGGAGCCAAGTGGATGGAATGGAGAATATTGTAGCTTGAATAAACAATTATAATGACAGCTAAAGCAACAGATAATACTTACCGAGATCAGAATACTGCTGACAGATGAACATCACAAGCATTAGAGTGGCATATTGATTAGAAAGGTTAGAGGACAGAGCGAGTTCCAGCCCCTGTCTCGGCAACAGCTGAAGTGTTCTTGAGCGAGACACTGACTCATCTCTGGGGGCACTGTGTGGAAGCTGACCCACTGCTCTGACCTCACTGTGGAGAGAAGACAGCATCTGCCTCCTGGTATTCATAAAGTATTATATTCTTATTCTTATTGTTTCTAATAAAAGCAGTGAAATTACTGGAGCAGTTTTGACTTTGAGTACAGTAGTTACCTTGCACCCAGCTTTGCCAGACCACAATCTTTCTGCACCAGTTGCGATTTGGCAAGGCTTCATTTGATATCATTTACACCTAATTTAAATAACTGGACATGACTTTTGCAAGGTTTGAAATGGGCGAATAACACACTGCAGCTCCTTAGGTTGCTCCACTGTGTGTTGTCAGGCTCAAATGATTCTCAGTTGTTTCCCAGACTTAAATCCTGTACCAAAACCTGAGCTTGTAGGGAGGTAGACTGGCTCTGTAAGGCTATTGTGGTACTGAGTTAAGAATTCTGCGCTGCTCCATGTGTGAGCTGGGCGTGCATGTGTGCTCACCAGCTGTGCAGAGGAGACAGCCTGTAAAAAGAGTCCTGTTGAGTCTCTAATAGATGTGAATGCAAGATTGCTCCTTTCCTCAGCTCTCTCATGCAAAATTGGTCAGAAAGGAGAAGAATGAAAATGTAAGAGCGACATAGGCCCACCGGGTTGAGGTGCGGTGGTGGTTGCGCTGAAAAGACATAACGTATTGTGTATGTGTAAGTGTCCTCATGAGTGTACAAGTGTATTTTGGCCATGGGCGCTACTGCTGACCTGGGACCACCTGAAGTAGAATTCAATTTTCCACTCGTTTTGTGCCGACATTGTGTGTATTGTGCGTTTGGGTGCCTGTGTCGTCAGTAGACTGCTAAAGCCATTATGGCTGGCAGGGGCAGCCTCCCACAGTGAAAAAAACTACTCTGTATTAAGGTGTGCTTACGCAGCCTAGTCGGCTATGACGACCCCCAGTTCAAACCCCTGCCTGCAGCCCATGTACCTGTAGTGCTGCAAATGTGTTGTACCGCCATTTCTGTGCGAGTGTTTGCATTGCAGGCAACGTGGCAAAAATCTGTGGTCATGTTTTGTCACATATTGCAGTAAACTGTACGCTGCGTATTTTCTCTTGGATAATATGATCTCAGGCTCCCTCTCTCCCTCTGTCGCTCCTTCTCTCTTTCTGTCCCTCTCTCACACACATACACACACACACACACACACACACATACGCATACAGAGTGCCCCTCACAGTTCACCTTACCCGAGAGACATCTGAGCTTTGGGAAGGCCAGATGGTGGATGCAGGTTGGGAGCTGGTATGCATGTGCACATTTTTGTGTACATCTCAGTGTGAGAATGAATGGTATCAAGGGAGAATGGAGAGGGAGAGAGGATGAGAGCAGTATGCACTAAACTGTGTGTGTGTGTTGCCGTGTATTTGTGTATCCTGTTCCATTCCAGACTTTCTTTGTCTCGCCATGTGGATATTTTCTGTTCTTTTGCCACGTTGTCTTCCCTTGTCTCCGACACATTCACGTGTCCAGAGATTTGCCTCAGAGATGTTATCAGCCGTGTTAGGTTCCACGCGTTTAGCTTCGTGCTCGGCCCTTATCAGAGCAGGTGGCTGACTGTGGGAAGAGGGCTAAAGACTTATCTGTACAATCTCAGGGAGAAGCAGACCCAATGCATCAGCAACATACGAAACACATTAGAGCACCGGAGTGAAAATGGTGACGCTCGTGACACAGTTCAACCTCAAACTGTGTGAGTCATCTGTTTCCTGGTAAAGCCAGTTCTCTCAAATGGCAGACACACAACATGGGGACAGACGCACACACCCACAGAGATATACTCATCAGGGCTTGATGTGCACAAGAGCAAAAACTTAGAGATAACCCTCCAGGCCACACCTAGTGGAAAATGGCAATGCTAGTAATTGATTGGGCGCAGTGACCCAGCTTTCCCACCAGTCTAGATGGTGGTGTGAAAAATGTGTTTTTTCTCATTCTTTTTCTGTCTCTCAGGCCCTTTCCCCTCCATTATCACCTGTCCTAGAGATTGGGTGACAGTTGTTCAGTCAGCAGGAAAGGGGAGCCTCTTCGATATTTGTTGAGTTGAGAGGCGAGAAGAGAAAGCATTGATTATCGAGTCTTATTTCCCACTGTTCACGCAGCCTGGCTCCTGGGGTCTCTATGCTTACAGCCCCATATTTACCATTTCTCCTCCACCTCATGGCCGCTTTAGCCCCTGTCCATCCCAACCCCTCCCTACATCAGCCTCCGGCCTGTCCAGATCCACAAAGGCCTGTTGTTGACTCGACTTCCTGGCCGTTTCTTCTCCCCCCCTGATTGTTCCTTTTTCCACCGACAAATTTTAATTAAATCTGAGAATAGTTGGCAAGGTGCACCCCCTTCTCTCCCACCTTCTCTCTCAAAATGCCCTGTCTGGGAATAATTGGTTGTTTCTCCCTCCCTCACCTGCCTCTTTCCCGGCACATGTTTTTTTTAGTTGAAAACAGATGCATTTATGAAGCATTATGGGAGGGTTTGCTACAAGGAAAAAGTGAAATAAGAGCCTGTTCTTCTGAGGACGTAACAGACGCACCAGTGGCAGGAACAGGAAGGGGGGTATAGAGACTGTTGGCGTTGTACGCTTGTAGGCACAAAGAGGTTCATTCATGACTGTTATAATGAGATCTGTTTTTGAGTCAGGCCCAGAATGATTTAATCTGACTTTTAAGCCCTACGGCTCAGACTTAAGGACGGCAAGTGGGAAGGCTGGCGGGACAGAGGCTGACTAGGGAGTGGGAGGAGGCAGGTATAGTGGTGCAGTGTTTTTGTGACTTTAAGTGCGTGGGAAACTTTTTAAAGTCTACAATCAAACTGATAAGCCTAATCAGTTTTTCTCACTTTGCACGCTTGGTAACTGCACACCACAAAATCTCTGCCTATAGCTGTGTTTATTTAGCAAATCCCTTGCTTAAATATACATAATATGAACCTGTGGTGCTTTTTGCATTTAAGGCGAATCAGCAGCCCAGATGATGCTGCATTTCCAGCACTCAGAGGAATTAAAGGCAGAACATTAATAGGGCTGAAATTACGAATGGTGGTGGAAGCTGCTCCACTTCCGACTAACTAAAAGCCGACTCCTCCACAGGCTGCTTCTCGTAGGGACTGACAAGCGCATAGATGCGCGCGCACACACATACATACACACACACACACGCCAGCCACACAGCGTGCATCCTGTACCGGCATCAGCCGCATCCACACACACACTGTAGCTCAGAATGTGCAGAAAGCAGTTTGCAGAGACAGAGAGCTTGGCGGCCAGCCTCAACATCCCATTAATGAGTAAGTGCCAGTGCCTCTCCCAGGCTCAGACATGTGGACATATTTCACCAGTCGCCTGCCCTTCTCCTCACCATAAATGTAATCTCTGATTAGACATTGGGTTCTTGGCAAGAGAGAGGCAGATAGAGAGAGAAATTGTGCATGAATATTTGTGTCTCACTGTGTGTGTGTGTGTGTGTGTGTGTGTGTGTGTGTAGTCTGAGTTAGCATGAGGAATGAAAATTGTGGTGGTGGTGGTGGAGGAGAAATGAAGTGCCTGCACAGTGCAAAATGGAATGCCAGCTTCTGAGAGGGACACTGATGGGCCAATAAGTAGCAGTGGTGGGAGGATAGTTTTCACCCCGCATAACACTGAATCCCTCTGCCAGGCAAATTTTGAGCCTGTCCACTTCTCTAGCTGGATAAGAAGAGAGTGTTTTTGGAGGTAATTAACTATTGATTTGAAGCACAGAGGGTAATGGGAAAGGAGTGGACAGCTTCTCGATCCACCGACGGTTGCCTGGCTAGACTGCAACTAGAGAACTGACAGGGTGAAAGAATACTTCAAAGAGCCATTGCTGTTTGGCTTTCAAGTTCTGTTCTCTGACTTTAGGCAAAGAGAATAGAGACAAATCAGGAGCCTGGGAATGTGTGCTGGTTGAAAATTCAAGATCGTGCATATCAGATTCTGATAGCTATTCTTAATATTAAGTACTATAATATTATTTTCCGTGTTTTGTTTTGATGGCCAACTTGACAGACTGATCTCAGCCCACTCTGACCTGTTGACCTGCCCTCTACTTCATGAAAAATAATGACAGTATAGACCCTGGAGAATTATTTTGATGTGATGCCTCCTGAGGTCATATCACAACCAAACATTCTCGGGTCATAAATCTTACCCTTATACTATTGAACACATACTTTTAGCAGATGATTGAGTAAGACGAGGAAGTTTCCCACATTAAGCTGCTGTTGTAGTCCTTCCTCTGCATCCTCCTCCTACTGATTCATGTGCTATTCTGTCTGAGGCGAGGCGAGTCAGAGGACAAGGTGATTAGGACTCATTTGTGCAGGAGAACAGAGGTGAGGAAGGACGAAGAGACAGAGGAGGAAAGAAGGACAGGCCTGTATCTGCCTCCAATCTTATTTGTAACAACAGGAGGCTGGTGGTTCTGCTGCTAACCTATACACATCCAGCCTTTAGAGTGTATACACTTGTTTGTACCTCTGCTTGAGCTCCATTTCCTGAAGTCCGTGAGGATTTGTCTTCTTAGAAAAATTCAGCCATAATGGAAGGTGTAGCGACTGTTTGCAGCTTCCCAGCGTGCCGCTTATGCCAAGTCAAATTTCATGAAAGGTGTATGTCGACTTGTTAGCTAAGTCTCAGACCCACGCCCAGTTCCGCAAATCGTGCTGTATGAAATGGTGAGTCATGTAGTACCCATGCCTCCGTCAGCCTCCTCAACTTTATTCCTGGTGATGTCTTTCTCCCCTACCCTGGTTTCTCCTGCCGGGTATTGTCGCTGCGTTTTTGATGTGAGCTTCACTGTTAGATAACTCCATCATCAGATTGATGAATGATATCAGATGCCTGCTTCTAAGCTGGGAAATGAACGGCGGTCATACTGTACACACACGACATGGCATGCAGCTGTAGTTTTTAAATAAAGTTAAAGCGGAATGCGGGATGATCGAGCAGATGCCTGCTCACGAAGTGCAATCTTCCCGGCGCTGCTGCACTCAGCTGATGATATGTCAAGATGACAAATGTTCCCGCCAATTGAGCTGAATGTATCGAAACAGCTGCGTTTCCTCGCTGGCGCGTTCAACCCAGTTTTAGAGGGAATTTGTTAAATACCCAATATCGCATCATACAAGATGTGATTACACGACAATATCAAATGCCGTCCTTTATCATAAATCTAAAATGCGCATCAGCACAGCCTTGATTCTCTCACAGGCCCAGTGATAAATGATTTGTAAAGGCCTAACCAGGTCAAAGGAAGCGTAGGTGCGAGCACATGTTGCGGCCAGCTCATCTCTACAAATCGCCGCGCCGCGCCTGACCGCGGTTCTAAGAACTGCTTTCCCCAGTTTCTTGTTTGCCATCGTTTATCTGCGTGAGGTGTGATGTGTATAATAAATCCACCTGATTATAATGGGATTTGAAAGTTCTGTTGTCCAGAGCTAGTCCATCCTAACATTTCCCCAAGTTTCACAGGTTTGATAATTATTTAATATAATAATTGCTATTAAAACAAAAAACCTGACACTAACCTCTTCAGCTCTTGCATCAATAAGGATACATACAAATATTGTCTGCCATCATTGCTTATAGCCATTTAATTGTAATAAAAAGTCATAGTATATGGGCTAAAGTGTGTAATTTAATGACTGCTTAATATGCCATCTCTGCCTGTGCAGCAATTCATCAGGTCTCTCAGGAAGTTTTCAAGTTGATGCTGTTTCAGTGTTAGTTTTTCAACACCTAGATACAGATGACTTAACTCTTCTGCATGATGTGGGTGAGGTTTGAATCTGCATTTGGCAGTGGTTTCTTTAGTATGCAAAATATGGAAGAATTCCAATGCCTACTTAAAGCACAGGTAACTTATGTTCCTTATCACAAACTTAATGTACAATATAAACTGTATAAGTTTATATACAAAGGTCGGCAATAAAATAAATAGAATATAAAAGGCCCAGAAACCCCTATCACTGTCATTGTTTGTTTTTTGTGAAGGCATGCTGATCTCTGTCAGGAAGTCTCCAATAGTGGTCCCAAAAGCAGGCTGTTATATGAGGACTGCACTCCATAAAAGGCCATACTCTAGTATTAGAGTACTTAAGTTTGAAATGAATCATATATTATTCTGTCCTCCCCAGCCATTTCAGGTGGATATATCATGTTCCAACCTGTGTTAATCAGTCAGTACTGATCGTGCACCAAATCATGCCCAGTTCTCCTGACAAAGCATCAGCCAAGCAGAGTCATGCAGGCATCAGCACAAGCCTCCAAGGCTTTGCTCTCCACAAGGATTTAGTCTTCCTTCCTCAGACAGCACTAAAAGCGAAATAGATGAAACAACACCAATCACACTTAAAAGAGTGTGAGTGTACATAGGCTGCTGTGATTTGAAAGTCTCACGCTTGTTTTTGTCCCCTTTTTCTGACCATCGAAACCCAGTTCAACAGGCAAAGATCACCCACCTTTGTGAGCTAGTAAATAGCTGATGACTCTTTGTAGTGAATAAAGGCTCCATTAAAAGTTCCACACATCACCCAGTTCAAAGTATGTTTGTTGCTCAGATCTGAAAAATGTTCCTGCCCAAAACTGGCTTTTTGCTTCTCAAACAATCCTAAATCCATCATCCATTTTCGCATTTATGAAAGCCTACTGATATGTTGACATTCCAACCCAAGGTGAAACGAGAGACACAGATGTAATGCCCTTCATGTGATGGTTATAACTCCTGATGGTCACCGCGGAGTCTATGAGTGTGTGTGCGTAAGTGCTATAGCAGATTCGTTTGGTCGTAAAAGGGCTGCAGACACCTGTCACCGATTGGGTTGGTGCGACACTGTCTTTTGCCGTTATTATAGCGCTGACAATGGTAAGAGAAAAGCGTGAGCGACCGTATTCTCTTCCACATGCCCAGTTCAACTGTTGAGGCTCAGTAATGCTTTTTGAAAAACCTGCTTCCTTTGATAAACATCAGCAGCAGCTTGGAGAGGAAAAGCATGATGATGGTCATAGTACCTCCAGCAAGAGCAAAGGAAATAAGAAGCTTCCCTCCTCCTTCTGATCTCCAAAGTCCTGCTGCTTGGCCTGAAGATTGATTGTGGAATCGCCCAGGATGGGCGAGCGTTATGTATCATATCAGTGATCACAGCATGGGAAGGAATGACAGATGTCAAGGCCCTCTGTTTATTTGAGAGGCGAGTGGCCTGATGGATTATTGAAGTAGGATACAAGGAGATTTGTTACCCCAGTGCCCCTAGCCTTGCAAAATATTAGCCAAAAAGGCTTGTGTAATATAGAACAATGTCCCAAAGTGCAGGCTAAACAAGCTGAAAGTACATCACTTCAAGGACGCTTCATACTTTAAATATGGAAAGACAGGAATTCTCGAAACTATACCTGCCTTTAGACACTCTGAATCAATGTTTTAACTTTTCCACCCTTCCGGCTGTAATTTCTTGAGTGATATCGTCATTTCTGCCGCGATAGAGACGACAAAAATTCAGTTATATTATTATGTGAACACTTTCTTTCCATACCTGTCACAACGCAGAAATGGGCAATTTCATCAGATGGGTGGGGTTACCGTGGCTGTGATGGGCGGCAGGCCCGGTCAAGGTCACTTGGAGTGTGCATATCCGTCAGAACTTCTGTTCACCGAGCAGTGCAGTAGATATAAACGTGTTGATAGCCCGCTTCCGCTGTGATTAAGCAGTCACATCGATATTAGTTACTGGATCCCATCATACGCACACACACACCTCTCTCCTCTCTTACGCATTAATACACAGACAAATGCACAGACAACGAGGGTCCTCTGCTGTGAGCTGACGCTTAGATCGCTTGTTACTAGCGTGACGAATTACTCTATGCCATCAGCCCTGATTGCTTGCTCACATTGTGGTGACATCAGGCACATTGCTACAATTGGCGCGCAGCGACGCCACAAATCACCAGATTTTGACCAGTGATGCACACCGCTGCTTGCCGCAGCCACCGCACCCGCGAAGTCTGCCCGGACTGATCTGTTTGTTCGTTTAAAAGCGTTAATCGGGAATATAAGTTTTGCAAGAACAATTTTAAAACAATGCCGCAAATGATCGAAGTATAAGTTCCATAAAATCGGCCAAGCATACTTTAGCCCGTCCAGGCATGCTTTATGGAACTTCGGCACTTTGCAATGTATTACATTGTTTGCTGCCACTTTCAGTGAGATGATAACAGCCAAACGTTTGCAAGGATGATCCCGTCTGCCGGCAGATGAAGAAGTCCGACCTGCCCGCTTAAATGCGGATAAAGGCCGTGTGTCTATGCAGTGTACAAAGGGCGCAGGCGTTTCTGTAGTCGTCCAAAACAGTGTTTCTCAGCAACAGAAAACTGAAATGTGATATGATAATATCCTCTGACTTCCCACATGAAAATAAAAGTTCTCAAAAATAGGCCTCACAGCCCCAGATAATACAGGTACAATGCAATTTGATGATGGGGAGGAAGTTAGTCTCAAGAAGGAAGATTCTGGAAGTCATAGGAGGGATTTATGGAGCAACAGTCTTTTTCTAACATTCAGGAAATAGTGTGCTGATTGTGTGTCTGTGTGTCTGGGACATGTCGACTCTTGAATGTGCACTACATTCTGTGATGTGCTAGATGTGTGAATTGGTTTCGTTTGTTAATCAGATGAAGAGATTCATTAGGAGGTGTCACACTCCAAATTCTCTCTCATATCTCTAACTGCCGTCACATTAACAACGCCTAGAAGCCTGCATGTTTTCCAAAGCTCAGCTGCCAAAATACAAGTTCATGAGATGAGCCGAATAGCACAAAGAATCCATAACTGTGAATTTTCCAGGTGTCTACCTATAGTGAGCACTCATTTGGTTGTTCTCTCTTCCCATGATCTCTCATAGCAGGTAGATGATTCCATCCTGGGGTCCATATGACCCCATACCAGAGCCACACTGCTCTAAATAGTGTGGAGAATGGCACCAGCGGTCGCCCAGGATGGGCATGGGAAACCAGAGAGACTTGTCACCTCTGCTTCACAGCTCATCTTTGAAGACACAAGCAAGTGTGCAGTTATTTTTGTGTGTTTTGTATGCATGTGCATGTGTCAAAGTCAGCACAAATGAGAAGGAACTATGACACCAACCTGGCATGTGAGCCCCAGCAAGGCAGGTGTAGCAATGACATATTGTGTGTGTGGATCAGGAGGCAGAGATCTAGTGAATTGGGAAATGCCACCAGAGTCCTCTCATATGTTTAATATTCTAGTAGCCTGGCCTGCACCAAAACAACCTGCTATATGACAGCGGCAGCGCAGCCTATATTATGCTGACTGCTACATATGGATTCCTTAGGCAGCCGCTGCATCATGTCGAAAGAACAGACTGAATACAGCTGGTGTCCTCGCATCTCTGTAATGGAGACTGATGTGACACAAAATGGTCAAAGAAACGGCTTGAGGCAGACGGGGAGTCTGTGTCTCTGATACACGTGATGTGTTCTGTCCTGGAGATCGGAAATTGGCGCATCTGTTTTGTCCCTGATCACAAGGCCTGATGTGATCATTTGAGAACAGCAGCAGCCACCTCAAGTGGCGTTCCCTCTCACTGTACTCCATGTCTGAGTATTTGAGGTTTGCTGGATTTCATAGGTGACGGGATAGAGAGAAAAAATGCAGTTTTAAATCCCTGACCGAACCTCACAACAAGGCAACATCATTGCAACCCTTGCTGCCGGCACGTCCCCAGACCGTCCTGTCACTTTGTAATCATGTTGTCCAAACCATCAGGCACCCAGCAAGTCAGAGTGCAGTTTATCAACTGCATGGTCTCAGTCTAGGGTTCATCCAGGGACCTGAATGTTGCTTCACCACTCTACAGTAATTAGACTCATCTCATATAGTGTGATGAACTTGCAGATTGCTGTTACTGCATAGTGTGTAGAGCTCTTTTGTTTTATTTTGACATTTTTGTCCTAGTACCTAAACACCCACTCTATGGATTAAACACACCACGTGACAGAAGGGCCTTCGTCTGGACCATAGGTCCATGCAAAGTAGATACTTGGCAGTTTATTTTCGTTTCTTTCACTGTGTTGTTAATATCCCAATCACAATCCTCCTCTGTTCATTTCTCTCTCTCCTTCCACCCATTAGAGCAGCAGGTTGTGTAACATGTTATTGGCTTTGTACCGTGGATGATGACTTGACAGTTGCCCACATCGGAATTTGCTTTTGTAGCAAGTGCTGTGCCAGCTCATGTGCCTTACGTATGCTTTGTTTTCAAAATATGCCCACCAGGTGTTTTGTATGTTAAAAGACAACGATGGCACGTCACTGATTGCGCCCACGTGTTCAAATTTGTCTGGGCCTTTGGGAAGGCAAGTGATGTTCAGATATAAGAAGTTGAATGCTATAATCCCTTGCTTTTCCTTCCATATATATAGTATTTGTTCAGTACACCCGCCCGCCTCCTGTCAGAAGTTTAAATTATCCCAATTAACAGTAATGATGGTAAAGGAATCTGAGCTAAATTCAGTTGCCTTCATCGTTTACTGCAATGCTTTCTTTTTTTTTTTTTTTATTTGTTTTGTCTTGAAGACGGTTGCAAATAGGTGAATAGAAAATGTTTTTCGTTTCATATTTGGTAGATCTTCAAAGTGTGCGTGGTTGTTACTTTTAAGATATTGAGTTTTATGGTGTTGAGCTGCGCTTGAGCCCATTAAAAATATTTTACATCCAGTCACTGCCGTACCTTTGGCCTATTCACAGAAGTGGAGGTTATTGTCAGCACTGGAGCAATGGGAAATTGGGAATGTAAAGATTTCCGTCCACGAAGGCAAGTTGGTGATTTTAATTTGAGCCAAATGATTTGGTACGAGTGTTGATCACTATCTGTGTGGTAATCATAGAGAGGTGTGTGTGTGTGTGTGTGTGACTGACTGAATAGATGAAGGAAATGAATGGTCCCCTATGGTTCTGCAATTTTATTAGTGTATAATGAGTTCCCTGTCTGCCCCTCTCTTGTTTTTCCTCCTCCCCATTTATTCTGTGACACCATCTCCTCCATCCCATATCTCTAATATCCTTTCTGGCCATGCCGTTGCACAGTCTATATTCACATTCTCATGGCTTGCTCTTGCCCTTTGTAAGTAAATTATGAAACTGAGGCAAGTGTATGGAAAAAGTCTATTTGGTTACATCCTACCCTCTGCCGCCCTTTTCTTTTCTCTCTCCCTCTGTCACTGTTTATCGGTCTTGTCTTCTACTATGCGCCTATCACTGTCTGCTAGTTAATTTCTCGCGCTGTTCTGTTGCATCCATCTGACTAATGCTGATCACAGATGTTCTGCACCGCCCCTGTGTTGGTGTGTCTGTGTGTGTGTGTGTGTATTTCAGTGTGAGTGCATGTTAGTTCATTTCCATGCTTCTCATATCACAGCATTTGATTCTTTTGATGTTCAAAGATCCTCTGATAACAACTTTGAAACTGCTTGGCGTAACCGATTTCTAAATCAAATAGCTGCTGCGTATGGTCAAAGTGATGCTAATCATTTCCTACAGTGACTCGAAGGTCTCCAAAGGCTTGGTCAGGATTGACGGCAGCACTGCAGTCTCCCCTGGCGTTTCAACGCCAAGAAAGCACTGTATCCCAGAACTCTGTGCCTGTCCAACTTTTGTGGTGATGTGCAGAAGTTAGGACGCTGAGTAAATCGACTGCATCTGTAAGAAAGTCGCGTCAGACATGTTGGCCAACGCCAGTCATGGCTTCAATATTTTCTTAACTATAGGAAGAGTTTGTACCAGAAGTAAGTGTGAAAGCAGAAATGAGAAAGAGATATGCGTGGGATGAGGACATAGACAAAGAGGAGCCATGTTTTCTTCATCTTGAGGCCAAAGAAGAAAACACCTGACATGCTAGCTAAACAGCGTTCACCGCCAGTGGGCACCCGGTTGTCCTACCGTAGAGGCAGGAAGAGAATACGGCACTAACACACGCCATTGAACAGCGCGCATCAATTTGTGCAGTTGCTCCTCCGTCATGGTCATCGAGAAACGCGCGCAGCATGAGCCAGCGCACACGTTGCACCACAGCCACACAGAAATGGAACCAGTGTTCTTTCTTTCTCAAAAAATGACTGGCACATGAAAACTGTGAAGGCATGTGGCTTGTGAGAAAATATTCTCACTTTTCCTATAAGTTTCTCATGTTTTTTCTCCCATCTGCCAGTACATATATTGGAGCTACACATGAATGAACAAAGATCTATCCCCACGTTCTGGCAGCACAATGAGAGACCTTTTGAACTCAGCACCCATGTCATCTGATCTCCATTTCAGTCTTTACATTGGATGTTTTCCTCTACCCTGCTGACTGTAAATGGAATTCGGGCTTTTGATCTAGTGGAAAATACTCTGACAGACTATTATCTTGAGGCCAAAGGAAGAGAGATGATATTGGTGGCTGGCAGCAAATCCATAGGAGGGACGTGCAGGGGGCACTACCAGAATTCGGGGTAGGGTGGGTGGCGGTGGGGAGACTGTCTTGAAAAGGCAGGAGGGGGAAACTGTAGCTGTCTGGAAGATCTCTGGAGTGTGATGTGACTGACATGGAATGCTATTTGTTGGATCCTCATTGGACAGGGCAAGCTGACACATCTGTGGCAGGGAGCCAAATCAACTCTGATTTACACCACCCCACCATCTAGAAGGGGGCCTGCCCAGTCACCCAGCCATTACAGAAGATGTATTGTGAGGGGTAGCACAGTATCAAAAAACAATCACTCACGGAGACTCTCGCACACTAACACAGACACACACACACACACACACACACACACACACACATACTCAACACATAATAAAGATCTATGATGAGCAGGCCAGCATCTCTAGTCACAAAGCAGCAAGTCACGCTGAGGGCACTGCATGACGGAGACTCAAGGCCCTGCTGACAGACATGGTGTCAAGAGGAAGCACACAAATAAAAATGTCTGCACTGCCCAGCACTGCCTGCTGGTTCTGACCTTCCAAGGCACAAACATTTAGTAACCTCAACCCCTGTTCTATCATCTTGTTGTGGTTCTGGGTACATAGCTTTGCAGAGAGTGGAGGAGGCTGAAATGAGAGGCGGTGTGTGTGTGGAAGCACTGAGAAACCAAGAGAGATCTAGAACATTTGATATGAAAGCCAGAGGGTAAGAAATGCGGTAGAAGCAGACGAGAAAGTGAACCACCCATGGGGACAGCCAAACTGAGGCAGTGATTAGAAGAGAGGAGACAGAGTGCAACATTCTTGCCTTGAATAGCAGTAGTGCAGGGTAGATGTGGGACTTAGTGTGTGAAGGAGTTCCTCAGCTCATCTCGATAAACCTTTTCTTTCCTGGTGTATAAGTACTGAATTTTCTTCAGCTAGACACAGTTGGATGTGGTTATTTTCTAAAGCTGCATTAACCCATTCATAATGTTCATGCAGAGAAGTAGTGGTAAATCACAGCGCAGGGAAAAAAACAAAGAATCTTTGAATGCAACTTTGAAACGGTGTGATTTAAAAGTTAAAAGAACTTTTTAAAGTCGACTTGCAGGTTAAGAGATTACCACTCTCATTTGCCTAAGACAGTCAAAATGCATTAATCTTTGTGCCTATGTCACACTTCATACGTTTACCATGGTTTTGTGAGGGTTTAGTAAAAGCTGCAGCACTGCAGTATCGACTAGCACCTTGCTAATCTCTCTGCTCATTTAGGAAGCTCTTAAACTTGCACACAGACACATGCTGCCCAATGTAAACATCGTAATTAGTGGTGAGGTTGACAGAGAGGAGGGCTGCTTGGCTGGGGCCATCTGGCTGGGCCTGGCTGTCTGATCTATAGGTCTCAGGTTTGCCAAACCCACATGTTTTACATTGTCTAGCAATGAAGGGAGCATGAGTCAAGCTGAAAACTGCTGCTTTCACCAAAACAAATGTTAGCTGTAAACCTGTATGGAATTGTTTCCATTTGGATATATATCCTTTTTCTCTCTTTCTCTGTCATTCATACTCACTCTCTCACTCTCTCTCTCACACACACACCCTCACTCACACAGGAAAATTAATTAGGGTTGGCACAGCGGCAGCAACCTCATTCTAATAAATCTCTCCATTATCTAAAGTGATTGGTGGACACAGAAGCTCATTTCCTGTCTCAGAGACCCGAGGACAGACGGGCATTAACCCCATGGTTCCTTCTCCGCCAAGTGCCCACTCTTCAGTCGTATTAGTGTGCAGTGAGAGAGGTCATTGCAAGAGAATGACTTTAAAAAATTCAAAATATATTTTTTAAATCTCACAAAAATAAGTATACAATGCTATGGCATGAATCTTTTTTGAAATGCAATTTCTTATTGAATTGCCCATTTTAATGTACTTAGATTGTGTAACAGACACTGATTCAAGGCTTCTGGTCCTCCTCAACTTCCGTCAACATTTAACATAAACGTGGATGACCCAGAGTAACCCTTTTGTGCACATCACTGGGCACCATCATCAGTGGTCATCTGTCAGCTTTGTAATTTGGCAGCAGTGTACCTGCTAGGAAAAAAAAGTTACTGCTCCAGACTGCAGCCACAGTCTTTGGCTTTGAGTGTGGCTGCTGTACACTACCAGCTGGCTTTGCAGCAGGCAAGTGAATGGACTATTGTGGAACATGCTCAATAGCGTGACATAGACAGGTGACCCAAAAATGTGCTGAAGTAAAGTTTTGAGTCATAACAATGTTGTGGGCAAGATTAAGTAGTCCTGGGTAAATTTGGAGCAAAACTATTTCCTATTCCTGTTCCATAATGACATCACAAGCGTCTAGGGAGCCAGTGGAGCACCTGTGTCCCATCTCCATGACAACTGGACTCGACCGGCCTTCGGGTGATGGAACACATAGATGAGGCAGGCTTGCACAACTGGGCTTACACATGCACACACTTGATTTAAAAGGGGGGAAAAAAGTAAGAAAGAAGGACTTTGAGGCCAAATAAATCAAACAACATGGAGTCTGGGGTGAGAGCCCCTGATGAGATATAGAGCCTACAGAAATAGGCCATCACAGACCCCATTCCTCCTAGCCAGCACCAGAGTTAATGGCTTTCAGATCTCTGGGTGTCTCTCTGACTCCTTCTATGTTAGCAGGTTTGTCTTTGTTATCTTACAGCTGTTATCTTTGCCTTACCAATTCCATGTTCTCCACTGGACAGCCACTGTAAACCACTGTTTGGCACTGTGTCCTAATGATTGCTTTGCAACGTAAACCATTTGTTAACGATAAACCAAGGGCCCATTTATGTTCCTTGTCCATTTCAGGGTTACAGCGTTTATTTTGAAATAGGAGAAAGAGCTAGGATTGAAGAGGAAAGGAGAGAAGGATGGAGCAAGGAAGGAAGAGTCAAGACGGGAGTGTAGACAGAAGTAGGGAAAGGAGAAGGTTGACTTTTACAGTTATGCTGGCAGAGAGTCAATTGAGCTCAGTGAGGCAGAATAATGTGGGCTGAGTGTGGTGATCTGAAATGTGCCTTTTCAACTGTGTGTGTGTGTTTGCTTTTGACTGGTGCACAATCCATGATTTTCTATGCAGGACGTTTTACCTGAATTTACTGCAAATGATTGGCTCAACAACAGTCCAGGCTAATACACAGAGCCACTGTGTCCTATTGTATGTTCTATGTCTGGGACATACAATATGAGTCAATCTACCATGGCAGTCTGGTAGGAGTGGTGTTTTTAAATACAGACAACAGGACTCCAGAATATATTTGTGCTCTGAATACTCAAACTCTGAAGTGCTGTTTAGGTCATGGAAGGTAACTCAGAAAGAGAGTCCCTGTCTTAAAGGAAATAAATAATTAGCCGGCAATGAATAAGTAATGAATAAATAAGTATGGATTCACTGCATTAAAAATGTGTCCGTGTCAAGGTCACACACTCAGGTGTGAATATATACACACTTGTACATGGCTCCTATTCAGTCACATCTGAATATGGGGTTGCCAGGGGCAACATAGACCCTACAGCATCCTCATGCTCACTGTTTGCCAAGCAGCCAAATATCCAGCACCATTAACCTCATCATTGCAACATAATCAGCCGCGGATGAAGCCGCCACTAAATCGAGGCAGCCTTCAAGGCACAATTAGAAATGTTAATTAAATGTTGCTCCGTCTTGCATTGGCTTGACACATAATGCAAAACCATCATTTGGGGCTGTGCAGTGTGAGCTTTCCCCCTCTTCTCAGTCATTGAGGATCTGTAGCATGCATACTATAGATCACGGAAAGGCAGCCATCTAAGACTGCACCAGATGATTTCATTGAGCAGTGTAATTAGCAGAAATAACTGTGTTGCCTTTGGTTGGAATGGAAACCTGCATTGCCTCATGCTGTTCATGGCATAATAGCCTAGTCCTGTTGTTGTTGCCATTTCTGTGGAGCTGGTGTTTGTTTTGTGATGGTGACTGTATTGCTCTTTACAACAAAATATCTTGTGTTTCTTAATAGATATTTTTATTCTGGATGTTTTTAAAAGAGTCTTGGAACCTTGTTTATCTTTTTTTTATTTTTATTGCTGCGTGGCTGACATGCTTAAGACTGGGTGGCCTATGCGTGTGTGTATGCACTTGTGCACTTGCATTTGTTTGTGTCGGGGTCTGTGTCTGCAGATTTAAGTGCCTTAAGAGCACCCACCATTCACTACCCTGCTGAAAGCAGCAAGGTCTCAAAATGTTAGGTGGCCATTTTGAAGTGTTAATATAACTACTAATGGCTGATAGAAATAGCACCCACTCCAACCCCGGAATAAATGTGTGTTTGTGTGCATCTGTGCTTGATCAAGCATGTGAAAGTGACCCGAGAGAGAGGGTCACCCTCCTCTTGTGCAGTGCTTGGCTCAGCAAGAGGTCTGAAAATGAATCCATATCTCAAACCATCTGCAGTGAGAAGGAATGCAGGAGGCATCAGCCCTAAATGGATTGGACAGATTGGGCCATCTAATACCATTTTATTAGATGCTGCCAACAAGAGGCTCAGCAAGAGTAAGACTGCAGCTTGAGTGTGTGTTTGTGACTGGTCTGGTTTAGCTATGCCCACAGATGAAGGGAGCCCAAGAATGACAGGGGAGAGTGGAAGGGATTAAAATATAACTCCATATAGACTGTTTCTAAGATGATAGGTCTGCTATAAACAGGTGTGTTTATTCTTCTCCAAAGTTGCTAAAAAGACTCAGCTGTGATGGAGTGTGTGTGTGTGTGTGTGTGTGTGTGGGAGAGGGAGAGAGGGATTTTCTTTCAAGGGTCAGGTTAGAATTAGGTTAGCGACAGGGTCTAAGAATGCATTATGTCTACAGAAAGGGTAGCATATCTGTGTGTGTGTGTGTGTCTGGAGCATCTCTCCAGAAGACTGGGTCATTTAAACAGGATTAGAGGAAGTAGTAATGGACTGTTCACAGTGAATTATACCGTGTTGTAAGGCATTGTACCACCCACACGCGTCCCACACCTACATGGAAGTCCCATAGTGACTATCGTGCACTGCACACATACAGTATACTCACTCGTGTGTAAGCATAGACAAGTGCATCAGAGAGTGTGGGTTTGGGGAGGGGGATATATAGCCAGAGCGCAAGAGGTTTGTGTGCTGTGTGAATACCTTCCCAGCTCTAATCCGCCCATTCCTGTTTGCATGAAAGACGGGGATTAACAGACGAAAGGAGAACATGGAGAAAAGGCAGGACCGGAAAAGAACACAGGGAAAGAGAGATAGTATTCCGGAACCTCTGCAGGATTCTTCCATGGCTGCTATGGCGAATGCAGATGAGCAGTCTTTTGTATGAAGCTAAATCCTCTTATTGATCAGTAGATTAGGTCCTGTCCTCTTATCTTCTTTAACTTCTAAAACTTTGGATATCTCCCAGAAGTTCGCTGCGCAGCGTCCCATCAATTTATGGAATATCTGAAAGGAACAGTGCAGGTAATGGAGAGATATGAGAGCGGAATAAATCTTCTTAAACTGTCTGCCAGAAAGTGAATAAGCGCATTTCCAGAAATGTCAAACTATCCCTTTAAAAGCCTGATCTGAACACACCCATTATGGTCCAGGTTCTTGTTTGCTGAATTACCTGTACAACTTCTACCTGTTTTACTTTTATTGAGTGAGTTTGCCATCAAACAAACATGATGAGAAGTAAAATTGCCCTCCTGTCTGTAATGTAGCACTGCACAAGCTGCTCACATCTGGGGATGTTTCCTGCAATGAGAATTTCTACTTAACGCTCAGGGGATCTCCGTCGCTGTGAGATAAAAGAAAGATTTTGTATCATTAGAGCATGATGCTTTCAAGGTAATTATAATACCAGCCAGTGTTGTTCGTTAGCTTATAGCTGCTGTGTTTTGTTGCTCTATCTATCTATTTCTCTATCTATCTATCTATCTATCTATCTATCTATCTATCTATTAAGCATGGGCCGGTTACCGGTTTCAAGGTACACCGTGGTTTGAAAAAGCCAAGATTATAAAAAACCACTAATATTTTACGTCATACCGCGCCGACGGTATAAGCCGCCGCCCCGTAAAATAACTCGTCAAAAGTCGACAGAAAGTAAAGGCGCACCTCGGGTCGTGTGCAGCGTGGATTAACACGACCCCGCCCCCTCCGGTTCGTGGGAGCAGTCAGCTCTGTTCAGTCCACCTGTATTCATAATGGCAGAGGAAGATGCCTCTACAAAAGGAAAAAAAAGCTTGCAAAGAGCTGCAAAAGAAGGCAATACTTCAAACCTGATTTCGCATCGACAAGAGCACCACCCCACATCTGTGCCAAATTCAAGGTAACGCTGTCCTGAAATGAACTTATGTAACAGTTATGAGAGTTAGCATGTCTAGCTACTAGCTAACATCAGCTAACGTTACTTCACAAAGTTCAAAATCACGAAGTTAAAAAAAACAACAACAACAACAACAAAAAAAAACACAGCCTGCTGGCTTTCTGGTGTTTTGTGACTGAGAGGGAGAGAAGAGAGAGCATGAGTGTTGCGCTTGTGACCCAGGTAGGCCTGTTAAATGTCAATAAAAAAAGTTGTTATTCTTACCCGGCATTTCTCATTTTAGAGCTGTAAGCGCAATACCGTGATACAGTGAAACCGTGATATTTCTGCATAAGGTTATCATACTGTCCGAATCTCATACCGGCCCATGCCTAGTGTCTGTCTGTCTCTTCTGTCTGTCTGTCAGTCTGTCAGTCAAGTATTCTTTTTTTTTTTTTTTTTTACCTCCATTCACGCTCTTAAAAATAGAAATGTAGTGTGTAAAAGTGTAAAATACCACCTCTCTTGACAACCTAAAAATGGGATGATAGGCCAGAAACTGACAGCAAATTTAGATGGTTGAAACCAGAAATAAATGCCTCTTATACCCAAAATAAAAATAATATTTGTAGCATACTATACTTAATACACTTTTCTCTCTTTTCTATGCTCCTCACTTTTGAAAAGACAACATGAAAACAGCAGCATAAAAATGGCGCTGTCACTGCCAGCTATTTTCAGAACGCTAGCTACTCCTCCATGACAAATATATGCATAACTTAAGACTTTTAAAGAACTGCTTCTCTCCCCGTCTCGCGACAGAATTCATTCAGACTGTCTGGTGTGGCATTGTTGTGATAGAAGGCCTTCCCATCTCAGCAGGTGTGCTGAAAAAAATTCACCCTGAAGAAGACTGGGCACAGATTTGCATCACTGCATGAAAGACAGCAAGCTAGTTATCTGAGCAGCCATTGTGGAAAATTGAGGGGTGGGTGCTTTTAGCCTGCTTTCTGTCCAAGGCCTCATCTGTCTGTTGCTAGACTGAAGTATAGAAGACAAAAATAACACAAAAGAAAAATGTGACAAACAAAGGACTGAGAGGACCACCATCTGGTACATTGTGGAAATGAGAGAGACGACACTGATTTTGGATTCCCTGTTAACACACTTTGTTACATATTAATCAGCATAAGTGGCCTCTTATCAGTGAACATACATATGATGCTGTCTGTTAGCATTTTAGCATATTTTAGTTGTTCTGTTTCTGTGTTTGAAGTATAGATAAAAGCCCCACTGTGAGCTGTAGGTGCGCCCTCATCATCCCACACCTTAATGAAGGTATGTTTGTGTAATGTGTCTGTTAGAGGGCTCAGGTACATGTATTTGTGTTTATGTCTGGGAGTGAGAGATTGTTTGTGTGTGTGTGTGTTCCAGCACACACAAGTGTCTAGATGGTTTTCTTTCCACAACAAAACAAAGTTAATTGCTTCAATTACTGATATTAATTGCAAATTACCCGCCATTGGTTGTCTGTGACTCTCAATTTGGAGTCCTATGAGTTCATATCTCAACTCCACGCTCTGTTTTGTTGTTGTTGTAAATGGTTATGTTAATGGAGTTTATTCTCACTGTCCTTAAGTCTCTCTCTCTCTCTCTCACACGCACAATTAAACACATAGGCGTGCACAATCTCAAGCTCACCTCTGGTTTTATTCATCAGTTCTTTTGGGAATACTGATTTAAGTTTGCACTTCTCTTTCTTGCACACACTTTGCCCCAAATGTATTTAATTGTACTTAATTTGACGTTTGAATGGCTGGATATTTGCCTTGCTCGCTTTGTCTTTCTCATCCCTGTCACTTAACCAAACAGTCCAAAAAGATAGATGCCTTGCAGGGGCCCCCTTTATGGCTGTGCTGATGTCCTTATAGAGGAGGAAAAAGAGACGGAACAGAAAACGTCTTGGTGAAGTTAAAATGTAACTGTCTAGCCAAGGCTGTCATTCCACATGCAGCCTAGTGTAAAAGACAGAAGTTTTGGAGCTTAGCACATTTTGTCTTTGTTTGCTGAGGAAGCTAGGGGCTAGATTTTTGGTATGCCATTTTCCGTACCTATGTGGGCTGATTATTGAGTCAGTCTTGCATGTGTTTGTTTGCCTGTTGGGTCATCCTTGCTGTGATGTAGGTGTGATGTCTGACAGGTTATTTTTAAGCCCACCCAGGACTTGTGCTGCTAAGGCCAGGCATAAAGAAGCAACAAGAAGATATGTTTGCTGTTTATTGTTCCAAAGCAACAGGACAGATGGGTATCATGAATTTAACACTTATTTTGGCTTTAAAACTCCCTAAATGGTATGGTTTAGGTAAGTGCTGCTCTGTTTATAATGCAGAGAGACACCAGGTACTTTTCCTGCAGGGTAGCATTTAGACAGTGGAGAATACACCATATCATTTCGCTAATCACCTTTAATGAGCAGATGCAAGGCAGATGTGCATTGCTGCTGGCACAGGTGCTGCACAGCAAAGGTGTCCAAGATTTGTCTTGGAATCCCTGATAGCCTTGGTGCGATCTACCATCCTTCTGCTTGCCAGTCTGCTCTGTCCTTTAGAGTGAGGAAGGTACAGTGTGTGTGTTTCTCTGCAAAGCTGCGAGGGGCAAAAAGTGGAAGTGAAACAGTGGGGTGGGGGGGGGGGGGAGACCACAGTGCAGCCGGAAGACTTTAATTACGAAGGCATAAGTATTCATGAGCCTGTCCTCTGCAGTTTTTTTTTTTTTCCCACCAGCTCTTTTCTGAAACGAGCATGACCCCCAGCACTGGCTTTAGGCCACCACAAAAGCGAGTGGAGAGGTTTTCAGCGAAAAAACAGCTGAGTTACGTTGCCGGATTTGAAACCATCACAGGTGGACTCCCCATAAGCCTCTGCTGCCTGGCTGGGAGTGAGGCCGCAGGGGATCTGCAGAAAGGAGACATATGGTAGCTTATGATTAAAAGTGGAAAGTGTCATGCAAGTGAGTGTATGAGTGTAACTGTGCGTGTGTGCTCATGCATATGCACTAACTACAGTTATGGATGGATATTGGTTGCATCATAACTGATCCAACTGTGAAAAGGCCAAAATCAGTCCAAAAATACAGACTATGGGTAACAGTTTATACAGGTTTTTGTCTACCTATTTTCATCTCAGTCAAGGCATGTGTGTGAACCTATTGTGAAATCTTCAAACATCTTTTGTGTGCTGGTCTTTTTTTTTCTTCCTTTTTTGTACAAGTAATTCAGCCAAGTGACAAACTTGTTTGCTAGCAGGCAGTCTCTAGTGGCTACCCACTTGTTCATTTTACAAGTAAAACATGTTAACAGAATGAAAACACACTCTGACTTTTAGCTTGCTGTCCTTTTTCTACTTGCTTATTTTCTCTAAACTGTCCACATGAGAAGCTTTGGCCTCTTCTTGATACTGTGAGATTTCTGAGCCATGGAAGCCACAGTGAGCTTTTTGAGCCAATTGCTGTAGAGATCAATTCATGTCACTTCTTTCTAGAGGGCTCCCTGGCTGCCTATACTGGGTACAGTGTGCTGCACTGACAGTCACTGGTTAATCTGCATGGAACAAAGTTGATACCAAGGGGGCAGTGATGTAGATGAGCATAATTATGCCTTACAAGTGGCAATGCTATGATTGTTGACTGTAAAGTAGTTTCATCAAACCAATGGGCAATAATGCAGAAAGCCAGTCGACAGCAGGGCAACATTCAAAGTTCCTCAGTGTGACATTTTATTTAGGTGTGTGCTAATTTTGCAAAAACAGGAACAGCATACATTAATCCACTCAAAACTCCATTGCAAATAAAAGGAGAGAGACAGTTTTCTATTTTATGTTGCACTTCATTACAGTAGCTTATTCAGCAGATGAGTTTCCAGTTTTTATGAGACGTGTTTGACAAGGCCGCCACCCAGAGATTAATTTAATCCTGTTATCCATATCTTGGTATTCAAATCTACCACAATTTCACACATCTTTACTTTGCATATGCAGTAAAATGTGAAATCTTTCATTGTCATAATCTCAAGAACATCTCCTCTACAGTTACATACATAGCTGCACATAGCAAAAATGGAAAATACATAATGTGTGGCTGTATAAGACTAAGAGCAATGCTGTGACGTTTTTATTGGAAAGACTATGAAAGATGCCATAACTCAAGAAGCGCAATAAACATAATGTGCTTTGATTTTTCTGTATTCTCTCTAATGTGGAACAGGCACAGGGTCTTGTTTAGATGTGGCCCAGGGTTTTATATGATACTGGCCACCGGGTTTGACATATCAATCTGAACATTTAATGCGCTTTTTGGCTGCATGACTGGGTTTTACATACACACTCAGTGCAGTAATACGTATACTCCCCCACCCATGCTTGCACACACACTACCTGCTTAGACCTGTGCAGTAGCCTGTTTGAAAAAAAAAAACCTCCAAATATATAATTAACAACCAAAGTTAAACTCTTTTTAGCCGCTTTACAAAGCAGACTTTAAACAATGTGTCAGGCCTATCTAGTCCAGCTAAGAAGTGTGAGGGTACTGTGGCCCCGCCGTGAACCAGCAGCATGCAGCTCTTAGCCCTGCCAGGCGTGTGTCTCCGCCTGGGCTTTGAGTTATTGCTGCCGGGGTCTGAGGCTCATTCATCAGCGCTTCATTAAAACCCAAATTGCTTTTTCACTCACAGCCTTCTCTCTGCCAGCCCGACAAGTCCCACATCCTGCCTGCTCAATTTCTGGGCCGGGCCTGTTGCTAAGAGCAGCTCAGTTCCATGACTTTGCAGCCCCTGCCTGCTTTTAGTTGAGAGTAAGGTACTCTATAGAGTACATTACCCACTTGGGAACCTCATTGGCAGGAAGGGACTTTTCAATTGGCTTAGCAGCAGAGCAGGGAAGACTCACCTGGGTGACTGGACGGAGGGGGGAGGGGTGGAGGAGGTGAGAAGGAGACGGGTGTTGAAAGGAACTCTCCAATGGCCTTCCTGTTCCGTGCGGCTTTTGTTTGGCGCCGCATTCGAAGGTTCCATATTATTCCGGTTACACAATGAGGCTACAAAGCGCCGGGCGGTTGCTCCTGCCCTTGCCTGTCTTCACCAACATCTCCCGGCCCCACCGGTATTATAAGTCATTTAAACTAGAGCTGGTAGAGTGGAGTTGAGGTAGGTGGAACCAAGTCGGTAGACCACCATTCTTTCGCCGTGAGGAATAAGCCACCTGACAGCCTTCGCGCAGAAGAAGGAACCCAAAGCACGAAAGGCTAATATCTTATTAAAATCTGCAGCAAGGCAGTCGGCAGCTCTGTCATTATGTTGCTCTTAGCAATACATTTCACGCTTCTACTGTCTTCACTCCTCTGTCAATTTGTGAAGTCTGCTCGCCTATGAAGGTTAAAAGATGCGTTTGAAAGTCTGCTTATCATTCCTACGTATCTTCTCGTAATATAACAGGAACATCCAGCTTGGCGGAGGGCCAAAGGAGAAATGTAGGACCAGTCAGTGAGTACAGAAATGGATCCATTGAGTACGTGGGAAGAAGCAGCATTGATTATAAAGCAGCAAAAGCAATATCGGCGGCAGCCAACTGATTCTTTTGTGCGCTCACTACCGCAGCAGTTATACCACGCGCGGGAATCCACTGCTTGTCCATGATCCAATCTGTGCCAAGTGTAAAGATCGGTTTCTGCAGTTCGCCATGGCGCGGTGGCGCGGTAAAAGCAAAGAATAAAATGATTAATAGTGCTTTTAACTTGCGGCTTCTTTTACTCTGAAGCCTACACTTGAAGATTTGCTCCTGTTTGAATCTCTGTGCAGCCCAAATACAGGCTGTGGGTTTCAATAGGCGCTCATTATATCAAGCAGGATACGTGACCCTTTCCTAGTGGAATGTAATATAACGCGAGGGGAAACATAGGGAAAAGATATCAAGATTAAAATTCAGTGAGAAACCAGAGAAACGAGAAGAGTGAGATTATACTTTTTCTCTGGCTGTGAATTTACTACCATAGCCAGTACTTACTACATTATAACTTGCCTATACACAGAGAAAAACACTCTGATCGCGCTCCAGACGGGGTATCGCAGGCAGTTATACACGTGATACATTCACCGCCTTCCCCACCCCACTTTGCATCCTGAGGGAGGCTGCTGCGCTGTAGCAGGCCTGTTTTTCCTGCTGGTGTTCGTCACGGTCCTCTCTTCAAAGCTGTTAATGTAGGCCCATGCTGATAGTAAACAGCATGAGGTTACTATCTGCGCAGCGGGCGGATACACCGTTCACTGCTGAACGGTACTGAAAAAACAGACTAAAAGTGGAGCAAAGGTTAACGAGCAGGAGGTCTACTACATCGCTCTACGCAGACTGAGATGAAGTGGGGAATTATTACCACTGCCTCTGGGAGGCTGATAGAGGTGTGTGTGCTGGCCTCTTTGCCTGGCGTTTTCCGTGTGTGTGTGTGTCTGTTGATGATATGATGGGGCGTAGATGAGACGGTTTAAGGAGAGGGCCGGTATTCATAACCATTATCTCTAGGAGAATTAATAATGGATAAAGGTTCTTTTCACATTCTGAGATGTAAGACAATACTATAGACTATGGGAAATAGTGCGGGGAGAGTAGGGCCGCAGTTGTCTCTTGTCCGCGTATCAACGTATTTGCCAGCTTGTCTCACTATTGTTTTTTTTAACTTACCTTATTTATTTATTTTTTACATCCTCTTGTCTCGCTGCCCCAATAAGCAAAAAGCATAATGAAACCAGAAAGTTCCCGGCTACCGCCAGCTACTTAGTATGAGATATACCCATGTTAGTGCGTCTGTTTCGTACATAACTATGCTTTGTCTATACCTGACTGAGCAGTAAGGTCAACCCGGTTCCTGGCCTGAGCGCTTAAGGAGCACGCAAACGGGTCCCTACTCACCTTCGTGCCAGCCGTCCGCTCCAGTCCAAATAGCTTCTATATGGTTTCTTGCTACATCATGGCCCCTGTTTTAAAAGGGGCAGCACCTTTTACACTTGTTAAAGGCCTACTACTGTTAGGACTCCTGCGAGTTACACGACTTTAATTTGTGGTATGTTTAACGTAATGGTCTTGAAGGATTTTCTACCTACCAGTTATAGGTGCTGCAAGGAAGCCCGGTTGTGAAGTGATAGCAGAAGAAGGATTGAAATCAAATCTCACCCTGATTTTCCTAGATATATTTGTAACAGCATAAGCCAGCGGACTGCAGTGCCAGATATATTCTATATTCAGGCTTATAAATCACACTGAAGAAATACCCATTTTTGTGGATCAGACTATCTTTGCAGCAGACAAAGTGGAAACTGAGGATAGCAGAAAGAAGAATCTAGGGCGGCTGGACTGGCCCACCGCTGGCAGTCAATTAGCTATGTGAGGCATCCCTGAGATATTTCAACCCGGATAATACCTTCCGATTAACAACCCAGTGTGTGGGGCTAGGGCGGTTCTGTGGGGTCTATCGGTGGGTATGAATGTCTGCGGGCATGTGAGCAATATGCGGGGTTGCCCAAAAATGCACCTGCCAAAATATTCTCTGGCAGCCTCCTGTGAGAAGGGATTGAGTAGCGAGCCGCACCAAGCAGTGGTGCGGTATTTCGATTCCCCGGCCTGTCGTGGCTAATCGATGGGTAATATGCCAGCTGTATTCAAAGTATCTCTACCCAGCATCGTAGGCCTCTGTGTGTGCTGGGCTGGGAGTAGGATAACTAATAATGCTTTAACTGGTTTGGTCAAACTTCAACCCGGCATTGATACAAGCTTTCCGCAGCGCATCAGTCCTGTTGGTGAGGTGGGTGCTGCCAACCGGACAGATGTGGGTTGAATCTGTGTCCCAGTAGGTACACGGCAAATGCTGACGCTGGAGGTACGGGGTAATGGGGCCGTGGAGTGAGCAGCGCAGCGTGAAAAGCGCGTCGCTTGTGGCACGTGTTTACTAAATCATGCATCTGTGGCAAACATCTTAATATGAGCGCCTATTATGGAGCGCTTGTGATGATATGGGGTCTGTGGCAGATGACTGCCCGAAGTAGCTTTTGTCCATTGAAAAGTGTGTATCCTTGGTGGCGGTGGAGTGAGGCCTCATGCAGTGAGTCTCAGGAGGTATGTGACGGCGAGCCTGGTGAGATTCTCCCATCCTCCTGTGGCTGTCCTGGCTGAGGAGGCAGGATGACCGTGGGTTTCGTTCTATCATTTAGCCTCAGCCACCAGCCACACCTGGGGAGGAGAGAGGAGAGAGCGAAAGGGGATAGGAAGAGAGGAGAAGTGGGTGGGGTAGTAAAGGTGCACATACAAGTAAGGAGAAAAGATATAGTAGCCAGGAGATCTTAGTGAGACAGTGCATTATCCCACAATAATTATCACCCTATGGCCTTGTTAGAGGCTTACGCGACCAATCAGACCAGTATATAGATATGAAAAAGGTAAAGTAGATGAAAAGCAAAAAGGGATGTAAAAGAAAAAAGAAAGCTGTGTGTTATGACTTATGCATTCCACCGTGAATGGCACATCGGCAGCAGTAGCTTGTAATAGTCCGCAAAGAGTGAAGGAATTGCCCCGCCCATCTTTCGACTTCCTACCGGTGTTTTCTTTTTGGTTCATCGGCGTTCTGGTACCTGTTTGTTGGTCTGTCAGCCCCATTACGGGATATTAGTTTAGACATGCGGGACAACAACAATTTCTGGGAGGAGGGTGAGGAGAGGGCGTGTGAAAAACCCTGGGAGCCATTCTAACACCCATCTGTTACTAATAACCGCGACCCAGGTTAAATAAACAATTTCCATGAAAACGGTAGCCAGCATTTGCCTGCGTGAATACTTAGCCGGAGCAGTGGGCATTTTGTGGAACGACGTATATCGGCGCGACGGTACCAGCTTTTCGCGTTGTGCAACCTTGTTCCACGCACTGCGCTCGTGGCTTTATCTTAGCGCAACCGCGCCACTGCACCGAACGAT
>BRZM01001035.1:16289-61665 GCA_033238685.1 Lates japonicus | reverse complement strand
ATCGCCATATTAGTCATAGCCGATGTTCGTTACCAACAGAACAATTTACGTACTGTTCATAATGAAGATGCTTTTATCACATCACGAACGGCAGTTATGCTTGCAATTGCCAGCAGTACTCGTCTGCGACGCCCAGACAACGCCTGTTCGACCACCGATACGCCGCCATTGCCCAGCCCAACCAGCCAGCAGCCGTGCCGAGGGGAACTCATCCACCCGTCCTGTTGCGGCAGAGTTTTGAACACCTTCCGAGTTGGGATGGCATCCTCGGCGACCAGTGCCTCAGTCCCCGTCGTCTCGAAAGATCGCAAAGCCTGACCACAGTTCTCGACCGACAGCAGCCACCAGCGAAAGCGTCAGGCCGCGGGTCAGCACTGCGCGATCTTCGTCAGCGCCCGCCAACCACCGCGCGAGAACCATCTGCGGTTGCTGGCACCCCACCTGAGGTTCACCCGTCGCGCCTGGCGGCGATACAACGCCTCGCAGATTGCTCAGAGCCGGGACGGACAATCGATTGCAGATGCGTCAGGCCCAACGCCGGACCTGGCCCAGCTGCGAGAGCCAGTCGTTTGATTGTCTGGTCTCGATGGAGGTCTCATACGTCACCTCCTCCCATCACAGAGATAGCAGCAGCAGCGAGCACACCATCAGTGACAGGCTGTAGCTGAGCCTGACAGAACAGCACAGCCCAGCCAATCTCTCGAGGCACTGGCCCCTGTTCTTCCGACAGGAATCAGCTCAGTCGATGGGCTTATCTGCATCAGCCAGTCCTTTTTCGAATCAGAGCACAAAACAACATTGTTGCCTTGTACTTAACAGCATCAATAATCAGTATGGCTCACTGATTGCAGCAGTGGCAACCCATTATTGAGTTGCGCTGCCATTTCATCCATGCCGAGGACTGGGCACCGAGTTGACGCATTATAAAACATGGCGTGCAACAACCCAAGATTATGCACTGTTGAACTACACCAGACACAGCTACTATATGGCAGCCACAAGTCAGTCTGATGGAAAGGAATCAGTAACCAACCGAAACACACTGCGGGCCTTTTTTTTTTTTTTTTTTGCAAAGACCCGCAAAGTGCGTTGATGAGCATCAGAAGCCCCTTGAGGTATTAACTAGTGCGCCAAATCGTGATGAAATGCCATTAGTACTTGGCTGAATCACTGGAGAACTGTGAAGAGAATCATTGAAATGAAAAGAAGCTTGCCTTGGAAGCTGTTTATTGAAAATATGTGAATGACAATAAGCTGGACAAAAGCTGGTCAAGCTCAAACAGAGACAGAATCAGTTTTATTGTCATTATAAGAAATACAAACAGAAACTGTGTGTGACTACCTCCAAGACAAAAAAAAATATAAGATCAACAGAATAAATATTTAAAAATATATTGTAAAATATATATATACAAAGTATGAAATGAGCAGTGTTATAACGTGGAGAAAAGTAAATTAATAACACATGAGTCACTGATATTCTCAATATAATACCTTGATTTGTAAAAGTTAAAACATAAAGGCTCTATGCATGCAGTCACAGGTAAGTCCACTACTCCTGAGAGGGTGATTTCACAGTTTTGAAATTTTTTCCTCTCAGATCATTTCCACTGTCTGTAATAATAATTACCTTTATACCTTATTTGAACAGTTTTATTGACAGATTTGCTTCAAATCCGCTCCCCCAACTCACTCACCACCACCAAAACAGTTTAGGCAAGTGAGAAGCAATGAGGTTCATAGTGGAGTGAGTGAGCCTCCAACAAGTTCATGTTTCTGCGTGCGTGTATTCCTGGTGTTTCATGGTTTCTCTGACCTTTAGCGGGGCCCCAGTTGCTCAATCGGCCCACTGAGAGAGAGACATCAACTTCCACACAAACCCAAACAACCGGTCAAATGATAGAAAGATTCAGAATTCTTATTAGATGTTCCTAAAAATATGAGAGGAGATAAACAGAACATTGCAACTGAAAGTGCATCTAAATATGAGCAAGAAAACAATGTAGATGATGAAATTATTTGGCACCAAGGAGTACACTAGCACCTGGAGAAAAACAAGATAGTTTGGGCCTGTGGGGCAAAGGGAGAGGGAGGAGGAGAAGACACGTGGAGAAACAGTGACACCTGCTGCCACAAACGAGTTTACAGGAACGGAGGGACAAAGCTCACCGCTGCCTCTATGCCTACCTAACCGACTCTTCTCCCTCTCCTCCCTTTTCCTTCCTCTTCTCCTGTCTCTGCTCTGTACGACTCATTCATCAGCACCAGGAACCCGTCCTTTCAGCACTGCCTGTTCATTAATATAGCCAGCCCTAGGCCCTCTGCACCCGTCTGCTCCAGTCTAGAGGGTCTCTCGCCGCCTCGTTCAGCCAAATGACCAATTATCCAGAGAGGGGCCGACAAGGTCTCCAATACGCCCATCTGAAATCTGTCTAGAAATTATTGCCCATAATAATGAATCATACCCTTTTTATTTCCTGAAATATATCATGTCACTACTTGTACAAAGACAAATGAAACTATTGTTATAATAGTGTGTGTGTGGTATTGGAGAATTGTTTATAATTTGATGGTTTATCATTATTGATTTGGCTGTTGTTTTGCTGAGGAGCTTTGAGGCTGTAACGCCACATTGCAGGCCCAAAACATTTGATTATTTGAGTTAACATTGGTTTATTCTTCAGCATCTTTATCATTTACCCCATTCTAGTCGACAATATTAAATGCATGTGATGCATGCATTTAGTGTGCAAGGACACTATTCATTATGTACAGTGCATGCCCCACAGTGACATCAATACTCCAAGCCGAGGCTTCCTATTTCTATTTTTGTCTTTCCTAGACTCACATCATTTAAATCAAATCTATCTCTCCTGTACTCCATGACATTTCTCTGACCTTGCCAGAGAAGAGAAAAGAGAAGGTACTACCTGTCACCTACTGATATCGAATTCTGTCATTGCATCCATTTCTCTTCAAGGATTTGTGTTTAAAATAACACTGTTAGTCCTGTGCTGCTGTATTTAGTCCATGCATTATGGACCTAAGCACAGATGTATGCTGCTGGCATGTATGATTCATACCAGCTCAAGGTGAACAAGGTGTGTGTGGGGAGGGGGGAGACGGGAGTGCGATTATCTTTATGTTCCCAAGTGCATTTCTTCTTTTTTACTATGTCGCCACATGTTTTTCAAGCTGTAGATCTCCCATAGGGTCAGGTGATAAGAGATAATGCACTCTTTGTGGCAGTCAAGTAAGACACCATAGAGCAATAGAGGATGTTTAGGATGCTTTAGTGTGGAGTGCATGTAAGACTGACCGACATCACTTAGGAGAGTCTTTTATGTGTCTCTATAAAGTCAGCTCCCTCTCATCTGCATCACTATATTTATATTTTATCACAAAATTTCTTGCTGATGAAACACCAGACAAATATTGAGAGCCTCTTTACACAATACCCATTTTAACACCAACAAAATGTATCCATTGGTTGATGGCAGCTTAACTGATGGGTCAGGAAGGGGAACATCAGCTGGAAATGTATTACCGCCTCCCTCCTGGATTCCTCTCCATCCCTGTGTTTTTTCTTTATCCACTACTCTGTCTCTTCTTCCTCCGCCTTCCTCTTCTCCGGGTTCAGCTAGCTGTGACTGGTCATTAACACAAACATTAAGAGCCCTGTGAATCCATAGCTCCTCCATCTCCTCGCTATTGCCCATAAAACAGAGCAGCCATAATGACACATACAATGACCACACTTGACAATCAGGGGCAGAGGAAAAGTGTCTCCTATATTACTGGCAAAAGCAAAGCTATTAGAGTGGAGCCAATGGATACATTTTGTTGGTGTTAAAATGGGTATTGTAAAGAGGTTTCAATATTTGTCTGCCAGGTTTCATCAAAATTTTGTGATAAAATATAAATATAGTGATGTGATGAGAGGGAGCTGACTTTATATCACATAAAGACTCTCCTAAGTGATGTCGGTCAGTCTTACATGCACTCCACACTAAAGCATCCTAAACATCCTCTATTGCTCTATGGTGTCTTACTTGACTGCCACAAAGAGTGCATTATCTCTTATCACCTGACCCTATGGGAGATCTGCAGCTTGAAAAACATGTGGCGACATAGTAAAAAAGAAGAAATGCACTTGGGAACATAAAGATAATCGCAATCCCGTGTCCCCCCTCCCCACACACACCTTGTTCACCTTGAGCTGGTATGAATCATACATGCCAGCAGCATACATCTGTGCTTAGGTCCATAATGCATGGACTAAATACAGCAGCACAGGACTAACAGTGTTATTTTAAACACAAATCCTTGAAGAGGAAATGGATGCAATGACCAGGGAATTCCATTATCAGTAAGGTGACAGGTGATGATGCCTTCTCTTTTCTCTCTTCTCTGGCAAGGTCAGAGAGATGTCATGGAGTACAGGAGATAGATTTGATTTAAATGATGTAAAAGGTCTGGGAAGGAGCAAAGAAATAGAAATAGGAAACCTCGGCAGAGTATTGATGTCACTGTGGGGCATGCACTGCTTACATATTGTAGATAGTGTCCTTGCCTGCTAAATGCATGCATCACATGCATTTTAATGTTGTCATTAGAATGGGGTAAATGATAAAGATGCTGAAGAATAAACCAATGTTAATACTCAGAGTAATCAAATGTTTTGGGCCTGCAGAAATGTGGCGTGCAGCCTCAAGCTCCTCAGCAAAACAACAGCCAGCAAATCAATATGTGGTCGGTAAACCATCAAATTATAAACAGCATGTTCTCCAAGCTACCACACACACACACACACAAACACACAGACATAAACAGCAGATGAATACAAAGCGCCGAGAGGATAAGAGGACATTGTGTTGCAAAGTTTGATTTCTGCTAAGTAGCCTAACTGATGCACCTGTAATAGTTTTGTTTGTCTTTGACACAGTAGTGACACTGAATATATTTCCAAGGAGGAAATAAAAGAATTGTAGTTCATTATTATATGAGCCAATGAATTTCTGGACAGATTTCAGATGGGCATTATTGGAGACGCCTCCGGCCCCTCTCTGGCTTGAAAGATGGTGGTCATTTGGCTAGACGAGGGGCGGCGAGGACCCCCTCCTAGACTGGAGCAGACGGGTGCAGAGGAGCCTAGGGCTGGCTATATTAATGAACAGGCAGTGCTGAAAGGGACAGGTTCCTGTAATGCTGATGAATGGTCATTACAGAGCAGAGACGGGAGAAGAGAGCAAGAGGGAAAAGGGAGGAGAGGGGGAGAAGAGTGGAGCAGAGTGGGCATGGAGGGAGCGGCGGTGAAAAAAGGCTTTAATTTGTCCCTCAGATTTCTGTAAACTCGTTTATCATGGCAGCAGTGTCACTGTTCTCCACGTGTCTTCTCCCTCCTCCCTCTCCTTGCCCCCACCTGACCCAAACTATCTTGTTTTTCTCCAGGTGCTTCAGTGTACTCCTTGTGCCAAATAATTTCATCATCTACATTGTTTTCTGCTCATATTTGAATGCCACTTTCAGTTGCAATGTTTCCTGTTTATCTCCTCTCATGTTATTTTAGGACTCATCTAATAAGAATTCTGAATCTTTTCTATCATTTGACCGGTTGTTTGGGTTTTGTGTATGGAGAGTTGATGTCCTCTCCTCTCCATTAGGCCTGATTGAGCAGCTGGGGCGCTAAAGGTCAGAGAAACCATGAAGCACCAGGAGATACACGCACGCAAGAAACATGAACTGACTGGAGGCTCACTCACTCCACTATAGACCTCATTAGCTTCTCCTTGCCTACAGCTGTTTGGATCATTGGTGGTGGTGGTGGTGGTGGGTTGGGGAGCCGGATTTGGAGAAATAAATCTGTGAGCCAAACTGTTCAAATAGGAGTATAAAGAATGGTATTATTACAGACAGTGGAAATGATCTGAGAGGAAAAAAATTTCAAAACTGTCTCAAATCACCCTCTCTCAAGTCAGTGGGACTTTTATGTGACTGCATGCATAGAGCCTTTATGTTTTTTAGCTTTTACAAATCAAGGTATTATATTGAGAATATCAGTAGGCTCGTGTATTACATTTTAATTGCACTACTCCCGTTATATGCTGCTCATTTCATACTTTGTATATATATATTTTTACAATATATTTTATTTTTAAAAATATTTATTCTGTTGATCTTATATTTTTGTCTTGGAGGGTAGTCACACACAGTTTCATTGTATTTCTGTATAATGACAATAAAGCTGATTCTGCTTCTGTCTCTCACATTTTGAGCTTGACCAGCTTTTGTCCAGCTTGACAGTCATTCACATATTTTCATCTGAAAGCAAGCTTCCAGGCAAGCTTCTTTTCATTTCAGCGATTCCTCTTCCTGATTCTCAGTGATTCCAGCCAAATGCTAATGGCACATTTTCATCACGATTTGGCGCACTGAGTTAATACCTCAAGGGGGCTTCTGATGCTCATCCAACATACTTTGCGGGTCACACCTGCAAAAAAAAAAAAAAAAAAAAAGGCCCGCAGTGTGTTTCGGTTCAGTTTGCACACAAATTCCTTTCCATCAGACTGACTTGTGGCTGCCATATAGTAGCTGCCGTCTGTCTAATTGTAATTCAACAGTGCATAATCTTGAATTTGTTACACACCATATTTTATAATGCGTCAACTCAGTGCCCAGTCACACTCAGCATGGATGGCAAATAGCAGCGCAGCCCAAGTAATTACTGGGTTTGTGCCTGTACAGTGGTAGTACACATACTACAGTTGTTGAGTGTATTTAGAGTACAAGGCAGCAAAGTGGTGTTTTTGCTGTTGCTGTACTTACTTTTGATTCAGAAAAAGAAGGACATTTGTGTATTCTGAATGGATGAATAAGCCCCACATCTTGACTGAGGCTGATTCCTTTCTGTTAATCCAGGAAGAAGACTCAAATTCAGTGCCTCAGGGAGATTAATGCTATGTGTACAAATGCTCTGTGGCTCAGCCAATATTAGCATTCTCTGTCAAAAAATGTGAAAATAACCACAACCTTATCACTGATGATTACTAATCAACTGTGTGTACTCATCTTCTTTTTCTCCCCTTCTGCCTTTTTATCTTTCTGTAGTGGGAGGAGGTGAGCGGCTATGATGAGAACCTCAACACCATCAGGACCTACCAGGTGTGTAATGTCTTCGAGCCCAGTCAAAACAACTGGCTCCTCACTACCTTCATTGATCGGCGTGGAGCGCAGCGCATCTATGTGGAAATTCGATTCACCGTGCGCGACTGCAGCTCCATCCCCAACGTCCCCGGCTCCTGCAAGGAGACGTTTAATCTCTACTACTACGAAACTGACGCTGTCATCGCCACCAAAGGCACGGCCTTCTGGATGGAGGCCCCTTACCTCAAGGTGGACACCATAGCCGCAGATGAAAGTTTCTCGCAGGTGGATTTTGGCGGGCGCCTGATGAAGGTCAACACAGAGGTGCGGAGCTTTGGCCCGCTGTCTAAAAACGGCTTCTACCTGGCCTTTCAGGACTATGGCGCCTGCATGTCTTTGCTGTCAGTCAGAGTCTTTTATAAGAAGTGCCCAAGTGTGGTCCAGAACTTTGCGATCTTTCCAGAGACGATGACGGGGGCTGAGAGCACCTCACTGGTCATTGCGAGAGGGATCTGCATCCCCAACTCAGAGGAAGTAGATGTTCCTATAAAGCTCTACTGCAACGGAGACGGAGAGTGGATGGTTCCTATCGGCAGCTGCACATGTAAGGCTGGATTTGAACCTGACAATGGCAACGTATGTCGAGGTAAGTAGAACTAGATACATTTGTCACAAACATCCTATAGTTGCTATTTGAGAGTGTTACCTTTGCTAGTTGCAAGCACCCAACTTGCTTTTCATCATTCCCCCTCATTTCAAATGATGGATGACGTGTAATACAAAGAAATCACTTCATTGTAGACAGGCCACGTAAATTTGTTCTATTTTAAGCTTGACTATAACAAGGCATCAGCGTACCTTGGATCACAGATTTTCCGCATCATTGGAAGGGCTGAATTGATTGTGTTTCATGCGTTTTGCTGAGCATGATGTGCCATACTTCTTCCTTGATCACATCCACCTCCGGCGTACTCGAAAGGCACATTAGCATTGATTCTTAATCTGTAGCGAATGCCAGCCTTCTGTGCAGCCTACTTTACAGATGGCAAGAGGTTTGATTCTGCCTCAGTATGATGTGCGGAAGACTAAGTTCTAAGGAATAAGTAATAACATGCATGTGAAGATGAGGTTAATCTGGGTTTTCTGTTCAAGCTGTCACTTTCTCTCTCTCTTTCTTTCTGTCTGTCCTCTAATGCACCTTTACGCTCTGCACCCTGCTATTCTCACAAACTTACACACACACACACGCACACATGCACACACAAAAAGAGAAAATTTGCTCAAGGTGTCTGACGATAATATGAGTGGCTTGGGGCTCTCAGTGTGGTGCAGTATTGGTTGGCCTGCCTCTGGAGGTTAGCTGGAGAGTGTGTGGAGCCCAGATAAGATTGATTGACGCACATCTGCTCTGATCAATAAACAGATATGAGAGTGCCACATATCTACAAAGCACACTGTGTGTGACTGTGTCTACTGTATCCTTCTCGCATTGCTCTATATCCTACGTAAAACCCACACACACACTTAGATATACACCCAAACAAACACACACACGTCCAGACACACACACACACACACTCACACACACAGTCCTTGGCTAGGGTGGAATGACTTTCAAATGCAAATGACAGAAAGAACTTGTTTGCGTTCAGTTAGCTCCTATCTGATAGTGTTCATTCCAACAAATTTTTGTCACCTCATCACAACTGTGTTTTACATTGTTCACAGATCATTTCATTTTACATGACTTTGTTTCTGTGATTATTATCTTTTTGTTTTAGTGCAAGTTACATGTTTTAAAAAGAAATGATACCATATGGAGTTAAGTTTATAAGTTATAAGTTTTCAGCGCATTATGTCCAAACTAATGATTTGTAAATATCAAACCGTGGTTTTTCTTGCTGTGAACTGTGAATTTTTTCACTGGAACACGTATGGTGCAATACTGTGAACAAGCTCAGCTTCATTATGTCTAATAGAGAGTTTCAAACTGATGAAAAAAAATCTGCTTGGTATTTGACAGCATTTCAGCTGAACGAGGTTTTTAACATATAACTCAAGCAACCAGCCTGTCAGTTTGACAGCAGTTTATCCTGTTTATTTAAAATTTCCATTTTTCCTGGTGTGCTCAACCAATGTGTAAATTAAGTCAGGTAAATCTTAAGTAAATCTGGGTCTTTGTTCCTCTGACAGTTAAACATCAGATAATGGTATGTCTTTTTTGCACAGCACACTTATTTGAGCACAGAATGGTACGACAGGTACAATATGGTTCCATTCAAAATATCACACTGTATTTGGCTTCCTTTGGACTTTAGATTATACTTTGTGGCTGTATCTCACTTAGGGTATGGAAACATGTTCTTTGAAGGTTAAAAAAATAAGGCAAAGTTCACATTGTTTCATTTAATAGGAAATGAGCCTAGTAACCTTGCCTGTCCTCAAATGCAAACAAACCTGCAGGCTTTCATGGATGAATATTTTTATTGTCCTGCAAACCTGACGCTGATTCATTCTTTTTTTCTGTCCATCTTTCCTTTTTTCCTCCATTATTTACCTCAACCTTATACACACTCACAGCACAGTAATTGGAGCCTAAGGTATTCCTGAGTGTTGGTAGGAGGCTTGTTGTGACTTGTGGTAGCGGGGGGGCATTGGCACTGCTGTAAACACCACAAGCACACGTGGGCACGTACACATACATAAGTCCCCCAGTAGGTACTGCGCTACAAAGACTCTTTTGAACAGAGACGGAGACATATATTTCCACTAATTCCCGTGTCAGTCTTAATTTCTAATACAGTTTAATGTCATATTTATGTAAATACTTCTGGATTTTCTCTATATTATGGCCAAATCCAAAACACATAAAATGAAACAATACCATCTCCTGGTAGAGTGGAATTTAAATTGGATTCCTCTTGCTGCCAGTGCCCTTCTTTGGACAGCTGATGGAAGGAAAATAGGGCCCACTTTGATTACATGTTGCAGAATCTTTACACAATAATCTCGCTCGTGCATATTATTTCTCTTTTTATTTATTGCCCTAATCTCGTTGAAGGATGCCTCTCTGGTTACATTCTTTTTCCAAAGGATCCTAATAGTGTGGTTTATTTCAATATTCATTGAAAAATATAATTTTATGTTTTCCTTCAACTGTCAATTTCAGGTATGAATTGCTTGGTGTATGATCCAATATTTCTAGCGCTGCCTTCTTGAGCCCTTGTTGAATAAACTGGCTGAAATATTGAAAAGTTTGTCACTTAGATGTAATATAAATCAAGATTTAAAAACTGGGGATGTTTTCTTTCTTTTGCAGAAGAGAGTGAAGTGAATCGTATTTAAACTGTCTTGCAGCCATCTTGAAACAATTTAGCTTTACTTGTTCCTTGCCAAGATCAAGTAAATTTTATTGTGTTTGAGTGAAATATAATGCACTACAGTCTCATCTAGTGAATTGTACCCTCTATGTCCTCTACAATTAACAGATGTAACAACTAAAAGAGTATTTGGGACCCATTTGGCACCACCATTTAGCCCAGACAATTATGATTACACATAATTGCAAAAATTCTAGTTCTCAGGACAAAGTCCAAGAACATTTTCCAGCTTTCAGCATCACTTTGACAAATGGCCTTAAACCCCAACCTCACTCCAGCGCTCCCAGTTTAGCAGACTGAAAGAAAGCTGCATGGGAGAGTAAACACTGGCGTGCACATACATTGTTGCATTACAGGTAAATTCAGCCTGTATGACGGTTTAGTACATTCTCTGTCAGTGAGACATAAATGATGGCTTGACTTATTTCTTTTATGCCATCCCAGTTGTTATTGACTTGAATAAATAATGCTAATAGGTTTCACCCTGAGTAGAGGCCAGTGATGTCCGAGGTCACGGGGAACACAGGTAGGCTGTTGGTCTATTACCATACCTGGTATGAAGAGTAAGGGTAAGGTTCATTCTAGATTAATAGATCCTGTTTGTAAAGTGGGGTTGTGACTCACCTCTCCCGGACAAAAATGACAATGACCAAGGCCTGTGTGGAAGGTAAAGGAAGTTGATGTGGTTATAAATTACTCACGGCATACCTAGCCTGAGCCTTCCCTGCTTGTCATCAGTACAAAGCGATAAAGCAGGGGAAATGAGGCAAGTCCGCTTTTTAATACATAAATAGATACTCTATGAGGTGGTCATTATTTAGGGCATGCCATTTTTCGACGGTTATTACTGAACCAAATGACATGTAGAATCTCCCTCACCAGCACAGCGTGAAACAGGTTGAAGTTGCACCGACTTCTTAATAACCCATTGACCTCCATCTGTTTATGACCCTGTCGTGCTTTTTTTTCATCGATATTCAAAAATATAAGTAATTTTCACTCAAGGCGACTTCACAATTCCAGGCCTTGGAGGACAGCGAAAAAAGGCATTCACCTTTACCCAAAATATTTAGTAAGCAATTTTTATAATTGGCTGTCCGGCCTAGGTCTTGACCCATAAAGTCCAAGTGCAGAATCGAATGGATTTAATGTAAGAGCCTTGCTGCCTCTTTTGCCCTTAAAAAATGCCAGAATATGAGCCACTAGAAAATAGAGGCTGTAAATAACCTGACGAGCAATGGGTTTCCTTTAAATAAATACCCGATCAGGTTTATGTTGAAAGACAATAGAAAACGTAGCCCAGATATGCAGTTTACAGTATTTATAGCTGTAATATCGAGGTGCCAACGTAATTTCATGCCCCAATAGAATGGCGAGTCCAAAGCAAATGCTTTGGCTGAGCATCTGCTATCTGGTGACTCATAAACAGGCACTCGTGTATCAGGTACCAAATAATACAGTATAATGAAATGAATGACTTTCCATTATTGTTCTTTTTATGGTGTAAATCATTAGGTGTAATTTATGTCTTAAAAATTCTATACCCCACAGGTCGATCTGAAATGGAGGTCCAGGGGTCATTCCACAATTTTGGAACCATAATAAATTTCACAATCCTTTTTGTCTTTTCCTTTTATATGTAAAACTCACTTTCACCTTGTTCCCCTTTCTTTTGGATCTAAGGGCCTTTCATTTGGTGTTGTCTTCCCTCAACAATAAACAGATCAGGCCTACAACACAACAACAGCTGTAATTGACTGAAAACAGCTTTAGGAATTTCCATGTATTTATTTTGATCTCAGAGGTAAAAAAGCTTTCATTTGCTGCATACACAACATCGAATGTGATCAGCCATTAAAATGTACATACATTAAGCTCAATAACATCATAAATGTGTATTTTAAAAAAAAGACTTCCACATTTCAAGGTGAAAAGGAAAAACCGAAAGCTGATGTTTTATTTCTTCTCATTAAATTGAAACTGAGATCCTTACAAGTTTCACTCAATAGTCTGCCACCATGTAGTCTGCTGTGGTCAGATGAATCCAGGAGTCAGGGACACATTGCTTGTTGACAGTGCAGTCTGACTGCACAAACTCCAACACATGGAGCTCACCACTTCCTGGCCTCAGGACCTGCTGTAGACTACAGGCGGCCAATATTTGCCTTCAATTATTCCAACAATTTCATGGCCATTTGAAGTCCTTGGAGCATTTAAATAGGTGACGGGAGGACCTCCCATAGCATATAGGCTGTGTGGTAGAGAATCAAAGATTTCTTTATTCTTTTAGGGCTGCTGATAAAGGGATGAGTTAACGTGGATTTCTGATCAAGGCTCATCCTGCCATTCAGATCTAAACAGCTAATGCCACTTAAACAGATATTCAAATGAAATCATTGGATGAAAGATTTTGGTTATAATATCTTATTCAACTTGAAATGGAAATTTCCACTTTACATGTTTACATAGTACAAACATGTATTATTAACACTCCACATGCTGTGCTTCTCTTATGAAGACCACTCTAGAGCCACTGTGGATATCTGGCTTTGTGCAGTTACTTTTAATGAAAACTCTTGAAACAATGCAACTGATTCCTTTCCAACGAATTGCTCGATGTCTCTCAAAAGATAGAGAGCTTATTCTGAGCTTGTGTAAATTCTCCTAAATCCTAGTAATTGTTCAGTAAAGGCTCTCTTACAAAGTGATTTTCTGTCAATAACCAAGGAAATGGCTTACTGAAGTAATGGTAGAATATTAGGAGAGACACCCTGTTAAGCTACAATGAGCAGTATGCAGCGTTATAAAAGATGAACTTTGCTCATTTCATGATAAGGTAAACCATGATTATCAATATCCTAACAACTACAGTATGTACTTGCCAGTTGTGATTCTTTGTTTCAGCTTTCTCCTTATTTTACTATAAATTGGTTAATGTTGTATTTTGTAGTTCATCTAAAGTTGTAGTATTTTCCTTTGTTTGAACTAAGATGCTCATTAAAGATGAGACCCACAGCAATGGCAGCATATGGCACCTGAAATAAAATCCTTTCTTGCCACAAAGGAGATGCTCATATTAGATTTTTTTTCTCCTCCTCTGATTCTCCATCAGGGAACCCTTTGCAATTTAATCATACTAAAATCATTAAAAGATCAGAAGATTAAATTATATTGGCATTTGCAAAATTATGTAATACATTTACATTACAATGAAGAAATTAAAATAATGCATTTTCGCTGTCTGGGGTGAAATCTCCACATAGGAAATATAACTGGAGAAGTGGACAGACTCTTATTTTTCTTTGCCTTTGGTGGCAGTTAATAGGCTAGCAGAGTTTCAGATTTCATTGTGAACCTTTCACTATCTTTCTTTAGTGGATGTCCCTGAAACAGAAACTCTCAATGGAGAATTCCATTGAGAATCATGAAAATGAAATGCATTTTTTAGAAGAGGTCGGTAAAATTGAATGAAGATTTGACATACTTTCTCTAAATTGTACTGAAAGAAAGATTTGTGGGGAGCTTGGGAGTATTTAAGTATATTATGATAGCCAAGGGCCATTTGGTGTTTCCCATTAACAACATGATCACTGCAGTCCTCAAATGTCTTAAAGGTGTGTCTTCATTCCAGGGCTGACTGATGAGGGTAGAGTTGGCTATCAAGCGCTCTGGCAGCACAGAAGAAGTCCTGCCTCCTGAGCCCTGAGCCCCCATCCCTCCATGCAACTCAGCTGGCTCCTGTGGCTCACAGTGAGTGTACACCACCTTTTACCTTTGGTGCCTGGAGCCACATTATATTAATGTTCATGTGCTGCGGTCTCACCTGAAAAAAGACTTTGCGGTTGAGTCTAATTTAAAATTTGTCTGGTGCAAGTTTGCTGTTGGAGACCCACCCTCTTATTTTTATTAATTTAAAGCCACTAAACAGGATTATCCATTGCTCACCAGATACCAGAATCTTTACAAGGATGTATGCTGTGCAACATTTGCCTTGATTGTGAATTCAGACACAGGGAATATGACATTGCACAGCACAAGCTCATGAAGTCTCCCTTGCCATTCTGTTTCAAGGGGTTCCACCCTGGCAAGACCCCATGCTGCAACCTGTATCTTTATTACCTCAGGAGGTTATGAGTGCTGTCCACTGATTTACCAATGCAGAATGAAGTCCGCGTAATGCTTAACCCATATGACAATGATTCCAGATGTATTCCACCCTCATTTATTACCACACTGTCCTTGACTCCCCCGGCATCTCATGTTTTGTAATGAAAGTGATGTTGATGGGATGGCCATGTAGTTAGGGAGACTCGCGGCTCTCCGTCCATAGTGGGGGGTTTTATATCAAAACGGCTATAAGGGAGCTGCATAATGAGGTGAGAGCGGGGAGTCTTGTATGGGGGGTCATGCCGAAAAGAGGGGGCTACCTCCCTTTGATGTCCTTGTTATGGGGACGGTGCACGGGGACCCGCATCCATCTCTGTCGAAGTAATGGATACTCTGATCTCTATTTCCACGCGGTAGAAGGACAGGAAGGCCTCCACTGAACCCAATAAATTTGAGAGGAGATTGGAAAAACGGGGGATGGAGACCACAGTTCCACAGCTTAAGTGACCAAATAAAAAAAGGAAGATGGCAGAGTGGAAGTGGTAGAGGAAGAGGGAGAGACAGGAAGAATGAAAGGTCCTAAAGCGGGGGAAAAGAGCAAGTGAAGACCCCTGGTGATGCAGTGAGGCTTGTTCAGGGTCAACCACCTATCCCAAGGACTCCCAGGCCTTTCAGAAGCACAGTATTCTGGGATAGGTGACAGTCTATCGCAGCCATAATGTTGATGAAGACCCAAATTTATGTGGTTACCATATGGATGTTGGAGAATGATTCAAGATTTTTGATAGGAAAGGTTACAGGTTCATTCCTGAATGCTGCAGCAGCAATGAAACATGCCCTTGAGTAAGGAGAGTAAAATAGAATTCACCTTGAAAATATACCACATAGTCCAATATGACAGTGGGTCTCTCATTTTATTTGCATGTCAGATCACACAAGTGGCAAGGCACGAGATCAATCTGGTTTACTTACTTCAAGCCAGTAAACATGTACCACATAACCCATTAGGTGAAATCAGACCTGTAATAGAATATCAATGGTGTACTTCAGTGGCTAAGCCTCTAATAATTTCCTATTCATTTGGGCCCCACCAGAGTAAATAAAAGAAAAACTTGTATATTTCCTTCAAACCTGTTTGTTGTTTAGTGACATTTTCAGTTGAATGCCTCTCTTATGTGGGGAATTTCCACTTTGACAGACAGTTGGCCTACCCAGATGACAGCTTGCACAATGACACACTTTCACATTATCCGTCACTCAGCCAGACAGTCAACTTCTTAACACACAAACACACACTCCCTTACCTTTCTGTTCATTCCAGTTATTTAAAGGGTTATATACACACACACACTGTGTTTGTGCCCCACCCCAAAAATAAGACAATATGTTCATTTCTGGAAGAGCAGGGTAGAGAGTGCTTGTTCGTTTTGCCGACTTAACCTTATATTGATCAGACTTTTGGTACATATACAATGATTATAACATCACAAAGAGATCAATTGTATTACACTGTCTTTAAGTAAATTGCTAAAGCAGTGTACAGTTTTTTTTATTACAGGACTATACAAGTTGTTTTGCATGTTTTATCCCACTAAAACTACTTAACATCTCAACCATGTTGCTGTATTTTTGATTGCATGGTGAATGTGTTTTTCCATTGTTGCAGGCAAGTACACAAAAATGTATTGTGTATGATTTAGTGCTAAAACTCCAAAGACACCAGTATGGTATTTCTTAAAGTTTCACATCACATTTTGTTCACATATTGATGTCTGTGTGCCAACCCTGGAGGCAGTATGTTGAGCAACTATTTCAACCACATTAAAACAAAAGCAAATCAGTCTCCAAATCAGTATTTTACCACATGCTGTTTCCTCTTCTCCAGGTCCTGCAGGCTACAGATGGAGAGACTATGGTGCCCTCACCATCATTATGGTGGGCATTGCCTTTGGCTTTCATCATCTTTACAAGGCAAGTTACACCCTGCTTCTCTTGCCCTTTTTGAACATGCTTCCTCACTGACTTTGTTTTCACAGTTTATGTTTCTCTAAAATTTGTTATACATATTATACTTTGCATCCTAAGATCTGTCTGTACTGCCTCTCCCTGATATTACATTTAAATTGGTGGGCTTAGCAAGTACATCAGTTTATGATGAATTATGGTGCTAGAATAGAAGGCGCCTCTGCAGTATGTAACATCACTCTGGTCTTGTTATTAAAGCTACCCTGCTTTACGTCAAAGCATGATCTCATTTGAACCCCTTCTTTTTAACTTCCCCTTCCCTCCTCCTCTCAGATATATATTTTTTTCCTCTAAAAAATATAGTTGCTAACACAGCACACAACCATTTTTTTGCCGTCCTACCGTCTAAAAATAATCACCCTGGTTTTTATCGGGCTTAGCAGCCCTTGAACATGAGCTCATGAGGCCCCTTGTCCCCGGTGACATTAATCCCATAGTGGTTGTTAGTAGTAGTCTGAGTGGCATGTGGAAGCCATTACTCTCGTTTTAGAGGAGGACAGGAGCTCTAGCAGTAGCTCTTGGCCTAGATGACAGGCCGTTCTCCTCGGTGTCTGTTAGAGAGAGAAAGGGATGCGCGTATCATGTACATGCATATGCCTACCTGACCCTGTCAGACATACTAGTTTCTCTTTAGATCCTGTTATGTCCTATTACTTCATTCTTCTTTACAGAGCCTTTCATAAGGCTGCACATGCACATTGAGGGTCCTCTGTCTTTTATTCCTCTTCTCTGTGGTCTTTCACTGGTGAAAACACACACTGTACCAGTCCACTGTTGTTCCTACGTGCAGCAGGGTTTGCCAGCCACTGGTCGCCTCGGAGGTGGGATTCCCTGGCGGGACGGCACAGGTTGCTGTCATGTCACTGGAGCGTAGCGCCAGTCGCACCATATGTCCAGGCTTCTGCCCATACTTTATTTATGTTATGGTGCACCTTGTAAACACCACACTCCCAGCAACCCACTTATTAATTACCACGTGTTGACACTCATTTAATCTTTTCCTCTAAAAAGTGTTTATTACTTGCGCTGGTGTGTCTGCTCTGCTTGCCACCTGAGCTGGAGAGAAAACCTGGCTCAGGCAACAGCAAGCTGCAACCAGCTGCGAGGGATTAAGTGATCCTTATTCAGCCTTAAAACCAAGAAAAAATTTATGATTCTGAATGCAGTTCACGGGGGCCCTCTGAGGTTACATGGACATTATTTGGTGAGCTGGGCTCTACACACATACACACACACGTACACAGACAAACAAACACATGTGTAGGAGATGCACACAAACTGCTCATCTGGGTAACACTCACACTGGATAACAAACACCCTCATTTGGCTGTCAGACATACATATGATTTGGTAGACTTCTGTTTATTCAGTGGCAGAGAGATGATAAACAACATGACATTGTTTCTGGTTTTGGAAGACTATTTTCAGTGTTCACCACCGTGTTTTTCCCTGTAGGCCTGTCTCTTGCTTTTACTGTCTCTTTCTGGGTTTCATTCAAATTTGTTTTTTTAGGGCTGCAACCAACAGTTACTTTCATTATAGATTAGTCTGATGATTATTTACATTCACAAATTACCTGTTTTGTCTAAAAATGGTCAGCAAAAATGTTCTCAGAACCAATGGTTGCATCTTCAGGGTGCTTCTATTTTCTTTCAGTGCTACAAAATGGAGAAAAGTAACAAATATTTTAGAAAATTGGACATTAGTCCAAAAAAACAATGCCTTTGACCCTCCATGGCCAAGTCTAGGTGGCCCTGTCTTTCCCTCATCTTTCTGCCCCTTACCACTGGAGAGATGTGTAATTTTGTGCCATGTTTTTAATTGCAGAAATACATCCTTCCCCTCATTATGGGCAGCCGAGAGGACAAGAAGCATCTGCAGAGGATGGAGAGCAACATTGCGGCAATGAGTGGCACGCTGACACAGACAGGTGAAGATTAATATCTTCATCACTTTCTCCCTCCTTAACATTTTCCCTCATTTATCTGTCGCCAAAATCGGGGGGCCCTGCACGTTTTTAACAAATGACGCTGCTGTCATTTCGCTTTAATTTGAAATTGCTTGTTTACTGTCAGGCTCGGGCTCAATTAATTACGTTTCGCTGAAAAGCTCTTAACCTCGGAATATTAATGAGGAGTTGGGAAATGACAACTTTTCTTCCCCCCGCCCATCCTCTCTCACTCCCCACCCCCACCCCCCTCCCATCCGTCTCCCCCTGCAACAACCTCACCCCCATCCAAACCTGCACCGCCATCATCATCATCCACCCTCTTCCCCGTAGGTGGCGAGAAAGTTCATTTTAATTTTGTGTGCGCGTATGTGTATTTGCGTGTGTGTGTGTGTGTGTGTGTGTGTGTGTGTGTGTGTGTGTGTGTGTGTGTGTGTGTGTGTAAGAGGATGCGTGTGTGGCATCTGGGCTCAGCACTGGCCCTAGTGTGATTAAGTGCACGGTGACAGGTGCGGCTCCCATGTTGGACAGGTGAGGAATCTCAACCTGGCTGTCAGACATGGAGAGAGAGAGAAGCAGGCAGAGAGATGCTTTCCTAGCTCTTTGTCAGTATAATTAAAAATCCAGGGAGGCGTAAATGAGGGAGGCACTCTGAGAAAGTTTGGTCTTGTTAGCAGTACTGTTGAACTGGAGTATGTTTTCACCTGAAAGGTACCAGTCCCCATTTGAGATAGGCTGACTGGCAGAAAAATAGGCTACAGCTTAATTATAATACATTTATTTTTACAACAAGTTAAATCAAAGAACCTATGGGGACTAAAATACATTAAAGGCACAAGGTAACCAGACATTAAACATTAAAAGATGTTTTTGACGAGTGAGCCTTGAGAAACTTTCATGCGATTGTAGAGCTTCAGTACACAGTTTTGGTCTTTGTTTGACTTTCTGTTTGAAACCTGAATTGCTAAATCCCGATATGCATTTTAATCTAGTTAATTACCTTTTAAATTTGATAAAGTCACAGTCGTGTACATTAGCTGTGTGCACCTGTCAGTATGAGATATCAAGCAAGGTAAAAACTTCACTTCAGGAGTTGTTAATGCGTAAAATGAGTATGTTAGTGAAGCAAATAACTCTTATTTGCTAAATTGTTATTATTATTATTATTAACTATTCTGATTATTATTGTTACAGTAAGAAGACTGTATAAACAAGCATTAAACCTGTATGTATCTGGGTTTTGAGCAGTAGAAAGAAAAAGAAGAGCCATACTTGAATCACATATGCAATCTTGTTTAGTTTAAATACAGGTATCCTTTGTTTGATTTTCCCATCTCAAATTAAAACAAATTGTTTGAGTTTACAACTCCTGTCACGGACCAACGTAGTGTGGATGAAAATATTGCTGTTATCATTTTATCCAGTCACACCCATGCTATTGTTTTCTGTCTGGCTAAGGTAGGTGAAGGGCAGCAGTTGTGAGAGATTGCGTGTGAGGCGTGCCACCCTGAATCTGATTAACAAATATATGCTCTTTTATGGTCATTTTCTCCCAACTATGCAAACACATTTCCTCTGGCTATTTCACTGTCCATTCTTGCTCTACTTATCACTTTTTGGAGATTTGCCAACTTACAAACCCTGTTTTGTTTGTCGGTAAAGACAGGATTTCACAGTAATAGTCCTCCTGTGTTTTGCAGCAAGTAGGTGAGCCAGTGTGGGGAACTAATTTGCTATGACTGCAGTAGCCAAGCTGCTATTGTAGTTAATGACTGTTGTAGTTAACAGTTGGGGAGAGGGGTTGCAATTACACAGAGAGTTTTCTCCCCCTGCTTTCCCTTTGTCTTCCTCTCCCTCTCGCTCCCCCTCTTCTTGCTGCACTGAGTAATAGCGGCCGACTGCCTCGCTGCTGCCAATTGCTTGAACCCCCTTTTGTTAAAGTTCATGTATTTCTCTAGTGCCGGGCGCAATGAGGTGATGTATCCTTTTGAATGGGGACTACATTAGTCTCTCTCACCAGCCCAAGCTCGAGAGTAGGGGCCTTGACTCCCATTATGATTTGCCTACAACTTCACACAGACAATTAATGAATGGATCTTGGAACTCCTTCAGCGTACCCAGACTGTAATGGAATTGTGCGGCTGTTTGGGCACTCTTTGTCGGTGGGAGCCATATTGGTGACCAGCTGGCCATTAAAGGCAGAGACAGGCCTGGACATATGTAGTGTACATTATATTGAGGTATTTACTGAATAATTTACTGAATACACAATGTGCACCCTCTTCACAGCAGCTGCAAGCCTCACACATCATCTTCCTTCTCTCTCTCTTACACACACACACACACACACACACACACACACACTGCAGCTACAGCCTCCCTCTGATTCATGCCTGGCCAAAGTCATTGACTTCATTATTCTTGGCTTCATATCTGTGATAACTGGGGATAAGAAGTTATGCATTTTTGTCAAGTGTCTGAGCAGTACAAAGGAGTCAACTTTGTGGAGAGACATGAAAAGAGCTGGTCTCTGAACTGTTTGGCTGAAGTGGCTGAAAAAGCGGTGCCAATGGTAATTCAGGAGGTACGGCATTATAGGCTGGCAGACTGACCCACACATCTGGATAAGCTGTTTTGCGGTGAGATGGAATCAGAGACTAATAGGGCAGCTCTTGGTTTAGCGTGCACACCCTGTCACTGTAACACCTTTTTAAGCAGGGATGGCCGCGGTATTTTCGTTTTATTGCCTTACTGAGAAAGTTTGGTCACACTCTGGTTCGCAAGCCAAGAAACAAACTCAAATTGTTTGCACAATGGTTTTCGGCCCCAACCGACGATCCTGCTCAAACTCGTATTCTGTAGGATTCTGCAAGCATGAAAAGATCAAACGTTTCAGCACCCCACCTATATTGATACAACTCCACCCATTTAAACACAGGTGTCACTACAAGATATTAGTGTCTTTGAAAGATCAAATATTTTGTCTGAGTTGGTTTTTCAAAAGAAACGCAGCCTCCAAGCCTGGCTCTGTGTTTTGCCCTGGCCTAGGTTAATGTAAGAGGAAGGATCTTTACATCCCGTCCAGCCGGCTGCAGCTCAGGCTTTTAACCATTGGCCTGACAACCTCAGCAGTGGACCGCCACAATATCTGTTGATGTTAATCCTATTAGGCTTGATTTAACACTTTACACGCCCATGATTTATATGAATGTTTATTGGTTTTCTGTAATATAATCAGCTCGGGGAAACTTAATGCATTGTTTGGTAATACACGCGTGACTGGAAGCAGGGGGCAACAAACTGTGCCCGGTGTTATTTGAAATCATACACCCTCATCCAACACCAACACTTGAACTAATTCAATCTTCAAAGTCAATGGAAAAAGAACAATATTTATTAGGATTAGGGGGGACATTTTGTCTGGCAGCCTCCTCCCAAATGAGAGCCTTGTTTTTTCCTTTGTTGATCGTTTGAGGATTTAAGATGCATTAGAAGGCAGTGTCTGGGTGGATAATGGAAGGTTAGAGACTGTTATTTGATTTAAGTTCAGACACTAGAGATTAATATCTCCATCCTATGTGGCCCCCCTTCCCACCCTCTACCCTCAGTGCCTCAGACCAAAAAAGCTGCGACTAAAGTTACGGGGTATTAGCTTTGATTACAATTCTTAGAGGACGGCTTTGATCAGTGACACAAGTTGAGTCTCATCAGTTCAGTCATCGTCCCTGGAAAGAAAATGTTCAGTTTTGTGGCACCACAACAACCTTATCACAGGATCTTGCTTCCTTTATTTTATGTGTTTTCAAGTTTGCTGAATTAACCGTCTGTTATTCTGCTTGTTTCCACAGTAAGCCAGCTGCAGCAGACCTTGGTCTCCGTCCAGGAGCTTCTGGTCCAGCAGCAGCAGAGAATCCAGGAGCTCTCTCAGGAACTGGCTGCAGCTGAGGTAGCTACCACCTCATCAGCAACTCAGCATCCTTCACTTAGTACCCCAAATAATTTCCGAATTTGCCAGAATATCAGTTGTTTCAATTAAAGCATGTTTCTTGTTTTGTTTTTTTTGTTTTTTAAAACTTTTTTCCCCTTCTTTTTTTTGCACCACTCTCCCCATTTACTGGGTTTAGCAGTTATTTCTCTTCATATTCATCCATATTAAGTAGTAGCAACATCTAACTTAATAATTCACAGACTAATATTTTTGTGTAATTTATCTTACTGCAAACTAAAAGGAGGGAGATGAGACAACTTTACTAAGCTTTGCTGGGCTTTGAACATGAAAGTTAGCAGACTGCACCTTTTTAAGGTCTGTTATGTCGTGATTGATGATTTGGGGAAAGCTAGACAGGCAGTAACTCTGAAATTACAAAGGAGCTCAGTAAACGTAAAGTTGCAGGTTCAAATCCATTGATTGATGAGGAGAGAGAAAGGGTTTCTCGAGGCCTGTGTACTAAAATCTCTTGCGCTCCCCCAAGTCATAACTACCTAAGACGGACAGCCTTATTATACTGTATATCATCAGAACAGAAGCTGCAAAATAGTATGGTGCATCTCATCATGGGACCATAATCTTTAACCATATGGTCATTCTTCTTTGCCTTGATTTTTATAGACAGTGTTCATAATCTACTCAGAATTGTAAGTGTTTAGGTGAATCCGACTGAGTGATTGTTCTAAAAACTTATGTGCGGGGATGAAATGTTGCTTGCTTTTTATAACACTGCTCATAAATCGCTTTATGATCTCTGGGCTCTAAAAAAGTGCCTTGGAAGAGACAATCTTAGACAATGTTTTATGTCCACAGCTTATTAAGCACACGGGTGTTTCACTGTAGCATCTGGATATCGCAGGAAAACATATGCGGACACATCTGCTTCGGCACAAACGAGGAAGAAAAATATGAATCTCTTCCCTGGACAAGGTTCATCACAAACTGACAACTCATAGCTCATTTTGTTTCACGTTCCCAGCCACATAGTCACGCTGGTGTAGAAAGCAGAGGTGGCCCAAATCAGCATGTGTGAGTACATGGGAGTGATGAGCTGATTTAACCCCATGGTGGGCTGAAACAGACCTAGCTAAGGTCTTCTGTCAGGCAGACTGTTGGCCCACTTTAAACAATGAGATCTTTCCACAGCATAAAGGAAGAAGAGATATTGTTTCTTTTCATTCGTCATCCCCAAATCATAGATTGGATTAAAAAGTGTCTACTTCATTTGCTATGAGTGCCTAGTTGGACAGCAGTAGTGTATAAAAAGTATATTTCACATCAAAACACCCATTAAACAAATCATAAACTCTGCTTTATAGCTATAGTGTTGATCTTAAATTTTCCCTGCGAGTCGGCACGAGGCCCTCTGTTGTCTCAGGCCATGGGGGAAATTGGGAAATTGTTTTCAGGTCCGGGATATTTGATGAGAAACACATGTTGGAGCTGGCGAGCTACTTATCATTCACCGTTTGCGGCTTTCGGGGTTTGCCTCACCACGCTGCTCAAAGTGCACCATGCTTAGCAATTATACCTCTCAACGCGGAAATGTGCCTTTAACCCGAAACACATGGAGACTTCTGTTTCCTCAGCTGCTAAGTAAACATTTCTCATAGTTTGGAAACTGCTCAATTGCGGAGTGCGTTTACTGTCCCTAAACTGGGGACCTCATTATGGAAGTGAGTTTAGACAGACTGACTCATGTCCACACACACATACACACACAGCACATGCTGATGCGGCATATTTCCAGACTTCAGGGCCTAGGACAGTTCTTCTCTTTTTCACTATTTTCTCAGTTATCCTGACTCCTTCAAGACATGCTGCTATATTGTACTGCAGGTGTTAAGGATAAATTTGCCTCAGGATGATTCATCCCGGATGTTAAACAGCCAAGTCTATTCCTGCTCCATTATCATTACAAATCTGACTGTTAACTGTGTTTGCCCTGCTGTCTCAACTCACTGATCGTTCTCTTTATTAGTGGATACTACATAGAAGATTAGAAACCGCCTCCTTGCTTGTGCAAGACATACTGCCAGTGGGAAAGTGCATAAATAGAGTGAAATCAATTGCACTGTACCAGTGTTTCCACTCAAAAACACTCCTCTGGGGACTTCCTTTTGAAACTAATTCCATCATAAATATACATGCGTTACACGAAAACACACTGTCTGCCGGCGGAGTAACTGTGAATTAATTTGCCTTCAGACACTCTTAAACAAGGCTTGTTAAAGATCTTATCTTGTTGCTAATGGTCCACAGGCATTTATCTTCATTTAGCCAGATGCGTTGCCGTCCTTGGGTGCTGCTGGAGTTGATAATCTTTTTTTTCTTTGCTTGTAATATATATATGTGTGTGTGTGTGTGTCTGTGTGCCTGTGTGTGTATATGTAGAATGTGTCTTTTTTCCCCCTTTTTTTTTCTGTAGCGCTTAGTTAACCAGCAGAAAGAGGCCGACCCCTATCTCACCCAGGCACCCACCTGAGACATATTAGTTACAAGGCTTTTAAACCAGTTAGAGGAAATCTTTACTATGTACAGTATTTACACAGTAAGAAACACACCCAGCCAGTGCAGCAGTGGTTAATATTTCAATAGGTGGCACCTCTCCCATAGGTTGAGTTGTTAGTGTTCCTTTGGTTTTTGGTTGGTCGGTTCATTTGTTTGTTGGTTGTCTATTCACGCGTTATGCAGTATGCAGCGCCAAGCGGAGGATTATGCTCTCCACTGTTTAGGCCATACAGAGCCCTTAGAACCCTGCACCTGTACACCAGGAAGTGTGGAAGAAGTCAAACATCACAGGAAGGAAGAGAGATGCTCAGTCGCTACTCTTGAGTCTTTTTTATTTCTAAATTTAGCACACATCGCCTTCTTCAGGATGAACCCACAAATCATCCGAGTATCCTATGTAGTCTACAGAACAGTGACATCACAAGGCAGCGCACATTAACATTTCTTTTATTGTTTTGATACTATCTCCACATCCCAAGAACCAAATAAGAATAACAGAACATAAAATATAGAATCACAAGGTAAAAAATTTGGATGCATGTTATTAAATTAAGTCTATAAGAGAATGCAATAAATAGTATTTTGTTTCAATAATAAGCATGGAGGTAAAATACATTTATCTAGAAAAGCTAAGATTTTAAGAAAACACATTACAGCATACCAGTAAAAATACAGTTGCAAAAAACAAGAATCTTTGTTATTGCTGATACTGAACAGTAGCAATAATAATACAAATACATTGTTATATAATCACACCTAGAAGAATCTCTTAAATGATGCTTTTGTAATCAAAGCTGCCAAATCATTTCAGAGGTTAAATATTTTGTTCAGCTCTTTGTTAAAACATCACAACTTAAACACACTTGTGTGGTCCATTGGATACATGTCAGCACTTCAGGTGGGGCTTTTAAAGTCGGCAGCGTACTCTCAATCTCTCCGGTCACTGATACCCCACCACTCAGCCTCTACCCAAGCACCTAGTGCACTTAACACAAGATTCTTACACCATGTGTGTGTATAAACACTGACATAATGCATCTCAAAGCTGAAATTCAGTCCTGGCCCAACATTTAATTAGGTTTCCTCAGACTTAATTAGACATATGTCAGAGGTAGTGTTGTGTGACAAGCCTTGATGTGAGATATTATATGGTGCTGCTCTGTAGATAATGCACATTATGTACGTAGCTAGCGGTTAACAATTCTACTCTAAAGCCTTTTTTCTCATGTGAAGTGGTATGAGTACATCATACATAAATCCTCACATTTCAGTTATTTGGAGAAATCTGCCTTTTTCTTCAGCTAATTCTGCGCCTTGGAAGTCTTTTAGCTCAGCCTATACAGCAATTAATTTTTTTTCGATGTAAAATGAGAGAGAAGCAGAATCCAGCGTTATTATACGGGTGCCTTGGGGAGGCAAGGGATTAAGATGGTTCTAATGAGGTGACGGCTGTAATAAGAGTGTCTTCAGCTGGCCTCCAATGCACCACCTCTAAAACACGGCTCCTTATCAGCGAGGTTTAGGAGCCGATAAGAGCCAAAAAAAACCTCCTTCCCCTCCTCGCCTCCTTTTCTGTCTCCCCTCACTTCTCCTCCTCTGCCTCCCTCCTTCCACTGTAAATGAGTCTGATCCCTTTCAGATGTGATTCAATTAATTTCTCTTAGATTTAATTACAAGCGAAAGAGTCCAAGTTATCCCTCTACCCTCGATAGGGGGTCCATGCTTCCTAACAAGCTTCCTCTGGTGAGTCAGGAGAGTCTTAATTACAGTTTTTACTTTTCTTTTATCCCACTTTTTCCCTTGTCTTCTCCCTCTCCTCCCTCTGGTCTCATCAGTCTATCCTCCTGCTCTTGCACATGTTTGTGCTCTTTACTCAGGAATAGACTAAGAGTGGGGAGCAATTAACTACATCACTGGCTCCCAACCAGTCTGGCTCTATAGCCAAACAATGCCCTACTCATGATGCTTCATCACAGGTTGCATGAGTAGTTCAACCTGTGACTGTTTCATTTGAATAGAGAGTCCTGGAGGGGTAAAACCAGTATGTCAGGCAAAAAAAGCAAAGATTTTATTTTTCATTCCAAAAGAAAGTAAAGTAACTAGTAAATCTAATTAGTTAGCTCACTTAGATTTGTCTTGAGACCTTCATGTTGGGCCTCTAAGGTCCTCCCCATTTGAGTTGTTTGCATTAATTTTGCAGTGAGCCATTAGTCTACAAGACTTTGGAGCAGTTGCATCTCAGTTTTATGGTTGCATTTGACTGTTGCCATGTGATGTTTTTTCTCTAGGCCTTTATCAAAACTCGTCATTTTATAGCTCCCTCTTGTCAAAGTCCTGCCTATCCCTAAAAAAGTGCTGTAGAGACAGATTTTCAGCAGCAATTTGCCATTCAAATACTTTGCTATTATACCCTGTAGCATTTCAAGCTGCACCAGTGTGTGTGATAACACACGCCTTTGATAAAAGACAAAAAGAACAAAACAAACTGCTAAGCTATGGTCTGCCCTCATGAATGTGGCCATTGTTCAAGATAAAGTCATTATCCAAAACACTGTACACTGCCCTAATCTTTTCTAGATAGTATGGAAAATTATGTAAAAACAGCATGATTCACACTCACTGGACTTTCTGAGCAGTCAAGGCCATAAAGGTGGCTGAAGTGGGATTGTTTATCTTCCTTTCTGTCATCACCAGCAGTCGGCAGTTGTGAGGTTGTTATGGTGACGGATGACCTGACTACACAAAAACATGTGGCTTTTAGCATTTGCATTGGCTGTATTTGTTTAGCTTGTAGCCGATGACCTTTTTTAAAAAAAAAAAAAAAAAACTAAAAAAAACAAAGCTTTTTTTCATCAATTCATAATGTTGAGACTGAGCACAGTGGGGTTGTTGAAAGACTTATATTGACTTTGTGCTGTGCCCCTGCATGTGACCTGAACAGTGCATGTGTGCGTGTCACTTGTTTTTTTCCTATAGGCATCATCTTCAACCAACCGTATCCTGGACAACCAAACAATTGGAGAGCTGAAGGCTGAGATCGTCTCTTTGAAGGGCTTACTGCTCAGCAGGTAACAGAGTTATCCAGACCCTGTCACATGAAACAGTGCAGGTGTATGTATGTCTGTGCCTTTGTTGAAGGCCTTAGAACTTACTGTTTTCATGCACTTTTGAGTTCCTGGATGCACTCCATTTGAACCACTTGACAGTGTTAAAACAGGAATAAAGCACTGTCAATATGAAACATGTGCTGACTTGTACCTGCTATCCAGATGTGATTTTGGCCACATTTCATTTACTCCTGACATTAAAATACTTAACTGTCCACATAATTTCATACTGCTCTTTTCAGTTACTCTAGCACTAATTTTATTTATTTTACGGTTTGCACATATCAAAAAGATCATATAAGTAGCTTATTGACAGGTTAAAGCACAAATAAAGGCTATATTATTCTAGATGTGTCATGAGAGCAAAAAAGCCAAGCTGCCTGTTGTGTGGTGCATATATTGAGCATAGAAATTCTTTACTTGACAAAAACTTGACAAATCTTTACTTAGGGAATACTTACTAATTTTTTGCCTCTACTCTCAGTGCTCAGTTGTCATCACATGACTAAAATATGGAAGGCTGTATGTAAGGGGAGATAACTTATCCATCTATTAATTGATACCTAGTCAATGGCTTTGACAAACTGACATAACTGAGTAAACACCTAACTGCTGAGGAACCCTGTCTGATGTGGTTGAAAGCTCTGTAAAAAGCCAGTAAATTGAACTTTACTTATATTTTACTTATATTTTTCTTAGAGTTCTGAGTTTTTAGATCTCAGAGACAATGAACAAATTGTAACTACAAAACGCAGTCATCTTTGCATACTCACCTCTACAGTACAGAATTGTTGTAGATAGCCTGAAAGTTTCTGTAAGAATAAATAAAATAAAAGAACACATAATGTCGCATTGCTCTTCCAAAGTGCACACTTAAAGCATAATCATTAATCTCAAATATGTTTAATCTCACAGGCACTAGAGGTTATAATACTGATTGCGCCATTTCTTTTACTTCACAACTTGGCTTGGTCAATTAGCATACTGCAGGCATCAGCTGGTCTTCTGTGTTTTACAGCTTTTATTGGTAAGCAAGATAACCACATGTGCATAATTGTTCCTGAGCAACTTTCAGTAATTTTATGAGTACAAAGTGAAAGACGAATATAAAACCACAACAAGAGTAATTATTTATGTGAACTGACAAATCAGCTGTGGCCCAATTAAATATAAATACATTTGTTGATAGTTTAATTTACTTAAATGTTAGTACAAGATGTAAGGCATTTTGTGTCACCGTTTTAAAAAGATATCACTGCTAGATGTCTTCTCATCCAGCTTTGTTCCTCAATCTAGTCAGGTGCAACCCAGCTCAGTCAGGCCCATTAGCATGCATGACTATGTATTAGTGTATAATGAAGCCTGAAGTAAGAGAGAACATCAGAAACCCAGCAAGGACGAAAATTGCCTCAGAACTGTCTAGTTGAGCATGTTTTGTTCCCCTCCTACATTCTAATCAGTAATAATCCCTTTGTCATTTGCTTTCTTGACTTCATCCTGACTCTCACAATGAGTTTTCTGGCAAAGGCTTGAATCACAAAATAAAAGTCTCTGTATCACCATCTGTCTCCAAACTTGTTCCCTTCCTGTTCAAATGATCCAAATCATCTCCAAACAGTTTTTTAAACTACCAAGAAGTGCTGATCCCGTTACAATTCAATGTTGTCTTTTTGATCTTAAAAGCTGTAGTGGGTGTAATTAAAAAATAATAATCTTACAGCGTCTTTACCAGGTGTGATGAACATCTGGCAGTTTGGGAGGGAAAAGCCATTTTCTCAGCTATAATTATGTGTATTGTGTGTGGCTGCATGCTAAACTGTTATATATAAAGATGGGTGTATGTGGTTGTGGGTGTATACATACATATATATGATACATACATATACACATAGATAGATAGATAGATCTTTTCACAAATTTTGATCACTGTGATGAGGTTTTGATCTGGTCTCATTTTGTTCCCAACAGGAGACAATTCCCCTCCACTCCGACGGTTCCCAAGATCCCCTCCTGGCAAATTCCCTTGAAGCCGCCCTCAGCATCCACCTCACCATCCATTAACCACACCAACAGCAGCAGCGACATTTCCCCTGTCAGTAATGAGTCCGCCAACTCCTCCCCCGTCAAAGATGGACACCACAGCCCTCAGGATGCACTGGGAGGGCCTGATGGAGCTCATGGTATCAATGGAGATGTGGGCACTATGGGCCTCAGCACAACGCTGCCCCTGGACCTGAAGGACCAGGTCCGCATGGAGGTGCAGGGGGAGGAGGAGAGGAAGGAGGAAGAGGAGGATGATGTCAGCCATGTAGAGGAGGAGGAGGAGGAGGAGGAGGAGGAGGAGGGTCTAAGCCTGCAGACAGAGGATCGGCGAGGTGGGGATGGACAGATTAATGAACAGGTGGACAAACTGAGGCGGCCCGAGGGTGCCAGCAACGAGAGTGAGGTGGATTAGACAACAGTAGAAAGCACAAAAACACTCTTCAAACACCACTTCTTATCTCTGCTGATGGCTTTGTTTCAATCTGCTGCTCTCTGCTCACACTCATTCTGTTTGTTTTTTATTTTTCAAATCCATCTTCACTGTCTGTTTCCACTTGTTTCTAAAACATCTTAATCTTGAGTAAAATGAGGAGTAGGCGTGTGTGAGAAGACGCAACACTGACAAATATTGTCAAGTTGACACATGGCTTACCTCAATTTACTTTTCATCATGCAAACTAAATGAGTGCATGTCGAGCCAAGAACCATGTTGTGACGTTTCTTTGAAATGAGAAATGATGGGCAGTAGTCAAATCAGAATGACTTTAAAAGGCTAAGCAGAACTAACTGTGTGACTTACTGCTTTTTAATTTTCATGATTTGACTCAGACACCACAGCTTTTGCCTTGGTGTCCTTGTAATTGTACTAAGGCTCTTTATACAGACCAAAGAGGCAGTGCTGCACAGAATATCTCTGCTGTATAGTGTGCAGCTGTAGGTCAGGAGTCATGTTGGTACTTCAGTCTCAGTTACCGCGGAGCTTCTAGAGAAGCATTAACACAGTTTGTCTCCTGTTGATGGCAGCTAGGAGAGGACAAGCTCTTCCAGGGCCGGAGCTTTTAGCCTCTTTTTATGTGTCCTTCATTGGTGTCAGTCTGTCAATAATTCACAAGGCCAGCAGGGTGGCATTTAAGGAAATAAAAGCCCTGAAATTTGAGATTAGAATGTGATGACGGGCTTTGTTCCATGCCGGTGTCAGAGTGCTCATCAAAGGAGGGAAGATAAATGTTTTTTCCTCGCCTTTCTCACTCGAGGCTGAATTGTGCATCTTTGGCGAGTGTGTTTGTGCTGGCAGGCGAGAAAACCCAGACTGTCTGCTGAGCTGTATTCGTGTTCCCCAGCAGGGCAGCTGATTGGTTTTAGAAGTATGGCATAATCAAATGATCAACAAAATAACAGATGTATTAGTTCACGCAGCTTGAAAGTCAAGGAGACAAAAAGCGAAATCTAATACAGGAAAGCCTTGTAGCTGTGACATTATTTTCCGTGACAAACCCTCCGTCCAAATTATGTAGGGCCTCCTACAGTGAGTAATCTTTACAGAAAACTGCGCCAATATTTTGTAATTAAGCCGCAGTAAGACAACGAGGGCTGCCACAGATGAAGTTGCAGAACTTGTATCACTTTTTTTCTCTCAGTGTGGAGGTGGATGGGGAAGAAAAATTGTCTCTTACGATTGAAAAGGAAAAGCAATAAATGAATACTTGACTTATTGAATTACTCACTCTGTCTCAGCTAACAAGAAGAGTCCATGAGTGAGAAGGAGGGATACGCCTCGTGCCATTTCCACCTCCATCACATGGCCTCTATAGGAACACAGAAAAAGGTAGAGGGACACTGAACATTTCTGTGTGACAATCGGGTCCTGATCTACAGGTTATCTTTAGTCATGCTGATTTTGTTTATGTCAAAGTGTTGAATGATGAGACAACAATACTGCAGTATCATGTAAATTCTATTTTTTGATTTAGTGGAAATGATTTTTGTGGATGAATGAGATTGGTTAAAAGATGTACAGAATCAAGAGGTGAAAGGTATAAGCCTTAGCAGTGTGGTTTCAGTGATCTGTCCTCTGTAAGCTGCTGACTACCGCCTGAGTGTTAGCCATAGACATGTACATACGGTAATAATTTTGTTTCATTTCAAGAAGAATCTCCTTTTATATTTATTTTAAACCAACTGACATAAAACACATGCTATTGTTGCTGTTAAAGGACAAATGTAGTATTACTGATATTTTCTTGTTTATGTTTTACATTTCTTATATTCAGTTACAGTTTTGTGTCTTTTTTCCTTCAGTTACATAAGTATATATTTTGGAAACATTCACCGCTAAATACTTACCTAGTAATAAGTGCTGATTGTAAATCCTAATAGAGTAAATGTACCTAATTTGTATTTCCATCCATTCGACAACATTAAAGGAAAGAAATTGCACAATAACAAGCAAAACTCAAATCACACTGAAGTTGTCGTTGTCAGTTGTTTAAGTACAGTCATTTTTCTCTATGCTTAATCTCTGGAGATGTTTGTCTGAGTGTGGTGTGTATGTTCAGTGAAGGTTTTCTGCAATATCTACATCAAGTAACAATTTAGCATTGTTTTCGTTTGGCTAAAAATTGAGTTTGGTAATAATAAATCACACCACTCCTTCCATTCTGTGAGACAACTTTTTGTCATATTTGTTTAACAAGTTTGAGCTTTATACAACAAGTAAAAGCAGAATTATAAATTAAGCTGTTTGATAAAGATCCAGCATGTCTGAATATAAAGTATCCACATCCCAGAAACCATTTTAAGGCCATATAGCTTCAGATTAATCTTTGTGGTTCCTGAGCCTTTTCTTGGTTTTAGTCACTCTGATAACCAGCTGTAATGCGTCTGTAAGACCAGATACAAATGAGAATACTGCAGTAGTTGTTTGTATACTCTGTGAATCACCCATACATTACTTTTGAAAGCATGACAAGGCAGGGACTTTCAGCCTTTTTTCAGCTTTCTTCTGAAATGAGTAAGTGACAGTTAAGGTTATTAAAACATGTGAAGTTTTGTTTATTTCTGTAGGTGGATTGTCAGTGCCTATCTTTTGCTCTGCTAGGAGGGCTGCCTTCGGTGCAGGATTTCCTATTCCATTTTGGAATATTTTAAAGATGTTAAAGCTAAATATTATAGACTTATGTCTTATAGGGTTATTTTAATTGCTTAATTTTAAAATGAATATTTTCTTGCTTAATCCAACAGTACAGAATACTGAGGCAGGGTGAGGCAGGTGAAAGAAGGAAAAGAAAGGAGAGGAACGTTAATTATTGCAGAGACAGAAGGTAAGCCATGATTGTTCATGATGTCATTAGGGTGTACTCTCTGGGTCCCATACCCAAAAGAGGGACCAGCCATTTATGGACTTTAAAATGTTTGAAAATTACCTGAAGAACTAGCAATACCAAGTCTGTTACCAAATTGATGCTTAGATTTCTCCTATTCTTAGATTGTTACCACGAGAGACACAAAAATGTTTGCTGTGGTGGCCCTAGTGAAAACTATGTTGTTGCCTAACTCTGAAGGGTTTATCCCATTTACAGTGTCAATTTCTAGTACATCTCAGAGTCACGCTTGTCAGGCTCAGCTTAGGATTGTCAGACTGTGCAGTATGCTACGCTTTTCTTTGTCATTCCTAACTAAACTTAATTCTACCGTATTAACATGCTAAGTATGCTCAAGAGCACCAGGGTCCCAGGGTATAGTGAACTGTTCAGCGAGAATTGCATAATAATTATGCATGTATGTTACAATATACTGTATATAAGAAACTAACTTGTAAAAAAATTATGTGCATTAGCTATTGTCATGCTAGTACATGAAATGTATGAATGTCTGTGTTCAATTTAAAAGACCACGCCCACCAATTTAGTATTGCACTTTCTAACATTGTAGCTTTTGTCACCATTGTTGTAATATGAACTCCCAAGTTCTGTAATGTGCAAAATTGGTGGAATTCCCTTTAATAGGAGTCCATCCAATAGTTGCTGAGATCATTTCTATAGACCAGCTTGTTTTGACTGACACAGACCTGATTGCTCACCCCTAGAGCTAATGTTAATGCTAAAGCAGATGATTCCATGAGGTCTCAGCATTGATAGCATAACTACATCACAAACTGTTAGTTTGTTTTGTAAATTGCAGCTTTCTGTGGTACCACGTCCCACTTTAGATCCCAAATAAAGTCCAGGCTGAAATGCCTGTTTTTCCTCATATGGGCATTTTGAAAATTGGCATTCATTATCAAGTGTATGAATTCTAATTTATCAAGATCTGAATGATCAATAGCTGCCGCCATATTGATGAGGTGTGTATAAACTTTCTGAGGTCTGAGCACCACATCCCTTTGTAATCCATTAACCTCTCCTGGAGTTCAGGCCAACCTTAGATTTATAGGGACCCACTGTAATAAATCCACTTGGGGTTAATCATTTAGTGTCTTAGGGATTTGCAGTGCATTCCTGTTCAGAAAGCTGCACTATCCACCTCATATTCTCATCCACATTTCAAGACTCCACTGCAGTTTGCATATACCTTTGTAAAACCTTTCGCCCCTACAACACACTTCCTGGCAGAGTTGGTGTTAGCCAGTAACCAGTGCCTCTCAGTGTGGTAGTGTAGCAAGTGATTGTTTGTCCAAAAGCAACACCTTGGTTTTTGACACCATTTGGCTCCCGGCTGGGAGCCTTAACCTCATCAATCTTGCTGCTAAACGGAGAGCACTCAATAGGACAGTGTATCGACGCGCTCTGAACTCCATTGTTCACTGAACCGAGCACTCAGCAGGTTAGAGGGCTGGAGTGTCCCTTGGATCAATGTATACAGTTAGCCCAGCAGCCAGTCAGAGGGCTACTGGCTCTGTCTGCACCATACACACATCATCTCTACTCATTTAAAACCCTCGAGTCCTTGAGCGGTGATCCCAGTCCAGCTTTTGTTTTCAGGATAATTTACATCCTAGCAGTGCCACAGGTCCAGTTCTGGAGGCACCAAGCTCCACCCAACATGGCTCCCAGACATCTCTCCAAGGGAAGTGTCCTGAAAAATTTGTATAGGAAAGGTCACGGACATGCAGGAAGAAGAGGCCTGAGGATGAAATGCTTTTCCTTCCTCTTCCCTGTGAGATAAGATGCATGTGGCAGGCAGCTGGGAACAGTCTGAGGTAATACTGATGTGACAAGGCCCGTAGAACACCACTGGTTGCTTCACCCTCTGGAAGTATCTTTTACCCTCAGGAACTCTCGCTTGAACTGATGTTATCACCATCTGCAGTGAAACTCTGATGAGAACATCTTGAAGGTGGTTGGGGTCAAAGTCCTGCAATTTAGTTTTGCATAGTTTCTGGAGATTATGTGGCTTTTTAGCCACGCTTAGCAGTGTGGCTCTAGGGATGACAGTGTCAGTTGATAGGGATCAATTGAATGATCGCTATTGAATTTTTGTACAGATGTTCATGTTCTCAGAGGATGATAATAACTTCAGTTACTCACTGATGTTTTATCTTGCACCACCACTGGGTCAAAGTTTTCACCTATTCAGTGAAACAAACGAGTCCTAATATTCTTTGTTTCCAGATGATGTCAGCGATTTTTGTGATCATTTCGATTTCGATTCGTGTTCCCTCTGGATAAATTGTAATAGATAGCCACACCATTAGGGTAAAACTTGAATGTAACTAATGGCATTCTCATCAGTCTCTATCCTTTGTATTTAGTACCAAGATGGTAATTATGGTAAACATTATACTCCGCTAAACATCAACATGTTAGCATGCTGACGTTAGTGTGTAGCTCAAAGTAGCGTGGGTAAGCACAGCCTCAGAGCTGCTAGTATGGCTGTGACTCCAGGTCTTGTTGCAAATATAATGGTTTTATATTGGCCGCTGGCTTTGTGGCCTAAGCTTTCTCTGACTGATGCTTTTCCTCAATAGTGTTTTCATCAGTGAAACTTAAGAAGCTACGGTCACTCCAAAAGCTTCCACGCCTGTCTCTAAAAGCAGTCACCGCCTGAGCAGCCGCTGAACACTGGCTCCCTTCCTGGTGAAAAGAGAACATCGGATGCTTGGTCACCAGGGGCTTTGCCTGTATAAGGCTTCAATCGCAGGGCCCAGTGCAAACACTGCAAAGTCAATAAAGCACTTTGTCATCACCGCTATATAAACTCTCAACAATCAAGTGGGATCACATTCCTCCCTCCCACCTGTGTGGCCTGTGTCACTTGATCCCTGGCGCTTATTTCAAACCAAATGGAGTATGTGGATACTGGAAGGCTGTGGAGGCCCTTGAACCTGAAGAAAAGCTTTACTAACCTTATTGGCAGGTAAAGGCAGGTGCTGGTGGAGGAGCAGTGAGGAAAAGCAGCGGCTGTAAAAACAGAGGTGGTGCTGGCTTGCAGTATTTATGAATGGTCCAATAATGAGCCATCAGGAGCTGCAGGCTATGAGAACATTAAGGAGGACAAGAGGTAGAAAAATGAATGCCCTTGTCCAGTGCTGGTGGAGATATTACCATTGTGGAGGAGATTGATTATCCAAGGAAAGGCCTGTCAGCCTGCTGAGGATCACAGGGCTGCAGGCGGCATAGGGGCAACAGGTGCAGTGCTCGCCAGCTGCTTGTAGCAAATTAGACCAATCACAGGGCCTGACTGTGGAACACCCACATGCTAGCAGCCAGGTGGGGAGAGGAGGAGGAATGGAGAAGGTGAAGAAAATAAAGGGGGATATGATCAAGCTGCTTTCTTCATGGCTTTTGCACCACGGTGGTCCACGGTTCGATTAGCAAGACTGTTCAACTTATGACAGTATTTCTCGGAACTTTGTACAAAACAAGACTAAGAATCTGTGAGGCTTAGACATGGTATTTTGAGCTAAATGCTGTCGCCGCATGCTAAAATCCCTTATAATGACTGTGCTAACAGGCTGATAGTATAATTTTGTATCATGTCTAATGCTCATTTTAGTTTGTGCATGTTGCACACTGACATTAACTAAATACACAATACAGAGCTGAAACTGGTAATGTCATTATTTTTGGAAGTATGTGGCAATAAACCAAAGTATTGGACAATAAATTTTGACCTAATGGTGGCACTAGAGTAAAAAGTCAGGGATCACCAACAAAGGTATCAAGAATCAAGAATAAAGAACCTCTTCCAGTTAATCTGATCTTAATATGAACATTGAATTTCATGGCAATCCACTGATGGTGCTAGAGGATCGCCAGAGAAACGCCAGAGGATCAGCTCAAAGTCATAAAGATCTCTTTGTCTTGAACCACAATGTCTGTACAGAATTTAGTGGCAGTCCTGGCACAATAGATATTTAGTCTGGACAAAAGTGGTTGACCAATTAAACCGACTGACCCATACTGATTCTGTTCAAAGCCATGTCACTTTAGCATGGCTAAAGCAAAATTGATATATGTACTCTTGTGTTTGACAACTGTCAAGACATTTAATTTATTTACTTAATTTGCAGTTGACCTAGTCCAAGCAAAGATAACCACCTAAACAGAGCAGTTTAGAGAAATTTCACATTGTTTACTGAACATCTACCAGCCTCAAGTGAGAAGCAGATCATAATAGTCGAGAGCCGCCTTACAAGCAAATTTAAACAGTAGGATAGTAAGATTAGCAATGACTGTTAGTTAGGTCTATACGACCATTTTTAACTTTCAAAACATGCAATGAGCTTTCTTTTGCTTTCCAACCTAGTCAGTGAATCACTTTTCCGTCAGGCCCTGGCTGCCTACAGGTCCAAACTTTCACCCACTATAAAGCCTTCCTTGTGTGAGAATTGATGTGGGTAAAGAGGATGGTCTGTGAAAGGGGGAAGGCTACACCACCGACCTTTGTCCTCCACAATTGGCATGGATTGGCACAGCTAAATACAATCCACATTTCCAGCCTGTAGCGAGGAGGAGAGTGAGAGTCATCCAAATCCTCAGTGGACACCCAATGTCTTGTTTTGGAGGGTCTGCACTACAGAATTCTTTTGGTAACAGAAACCCATAGTGAATGATGGACATTATTATTAGCATCAGCAGAATCTTCCCAACCTTTGCTTCTTCCATACAAATATCACATATTGCTGATGTATTCCATATTAAATTACTGAGTTTTAACTGAGCTGGCTGTGCAGTGTCTGTTATCAACAACCATAATGTGGAAAGATTAGCAATAACACATGATGCCCACCTGTTGCCCAGCTCTGTTTTATGAATAGTCACAGCTGTGATACTGAAACCAGTCTTTTAAAGGCTCTCATGATGTTCATGGGGAGCTGCGATATTCAAGAGTCATTGTTAAGAAATAAAGCGGATTGAAACGCTTTCATTTCAAAATGTGTTGCAACAGTTCTGCATCAGTGTTACTAAACAAAAGTAAACTCCCCAAACCTTGTCCTACTGCAACCTGCTAAGTATTTTATGAACCCTAAAAAGGACTCCACCACATGTCGCCTTGCAATGCCACAGTTGTCACATTTCGTTTCAACCATGCCATATTTCAAGTTTACTCCTCACCCACTACCTGACCAGTGTCATCCACATGAGAGCAGTGACATTAATGCTTTTTCTATATTTTCACAGCCAAAATAGTCAGCAAAACCCCAAAGAAGGTCAACTTGTCCTGCCTGTCTCAGAGTAGGTTATTATTAATTAACCACAGCTAACTAAATCTGGCAATCATTCACTATCTGGTTATTCTGTCACTTAGTTGCCTAAGTTTTTGCTAAGGTAAATTTGTATCTCTTTCTTGGAGGAAAAGAAACTTAGTCATATAGACTATAGAAAGATTATAACACATTAATAGTTAGTTCACTGGCTAATTTCTTTTAGGTTAGATGCATTTTATTTCAATAGTTGTTCTGCTCTGATGAGCAACATTACAGTACTGACCTGTTCCCATGTTTTTTGTTAAAAATTGTTTTGCTTCACATCCGTGACCGAAAACTTCATCTTTTTTTATTTTTATTTTTGACCTGTGACTGCTCCTTGCTCGAAAGTCAGAAATGAGTGACACTTCCTGCATCCTGTGGGCCATAAATTTGTTTGTTTTCTGCTAACAGAGACTCTTACAGCACATGCACGGCGGCTCAGAATAAGGGGAATTTATCGAGGCAGATTAATGTGAGTGTATGCAATGAAGTTATCCATATGCATGAGTAAGTACTAACGCTGTTTTATGTACAAAACAGACAAAACCACTTTAAAGCCACTTCTGTAGAAAATCGGCCATATTTATTTCCCCACAGAAATTAAGCAGTTGAGAGGCTTTCACAGCATTAACATAAGAATGAGTCACACCTGCACAGTGCCAGAGTCAAACGGTTTTACAGCTCTGTCAAACGCTGTCCGCTGTGTGTTCCAGTCATTGCAGAGCAGAAACACCCATGTTGGACCATTCCATTATTGTCAGCCAATATGCCAGGCTTTTTCCCTGAAAGAAACGATCCTATTCCCCGGACTCACGCTAAAATTAAGCAAATTTACAGCTTAGCACCTCTAAGAACTTCTGTTTGCCAAGAAAGGAAGCGACAGCAGGCCTCACTGCCAGTTAGTGGTACTGCGCCAGGCAATTGAAGTGGAATGAGAATTACTTGGCTTCTGAGAGCGCCTGGCCATTAGATTTTTGCCCAAGCTCTCCTTTTGGATAAGGCTTATAAAGTGATGAAACACTCACACTCAACTCTGGAGACCTCTGGTCCACCCCATGCTAAACTACTTAGCGGGTAATGGCTATGTGGCTACGCTACCAGCCTGATCAACCATTTTATGGCACTTGTTTCTGGTTGCTGTCTGCTACTAGTTGTTTGTTCTGCTGGCAAAGTCGTGTTTAACCTTCTGGGGATGACTACAATTCATGGCATGGGCAAACTTGAGGCAAAGTAAAAACAAATAGAACACAATGTTGTATTTCAGTAAACATTTATGTAACAGGCTGACAGGAGGCCTACCATAAGCTGCTTTAGCATTCCCAACGCTTAATCTTTCCACTGATTCTGTTTGTGTTTGTAAGATGACAATCATGCGTGTTTACTCAAATAACATTCTCTCGTGGTAACGTTACACTCCTGCCTCCCCCTCTGAAAATGTGTTCACTTCAAACAGAGCTTACAGAACAGGAACTGTGTTTGCTCGACCAGCACAGTAACCACGCTTAATCTTGAGCACAACAGCAACATCTTAACCCGCGGGTCAAAGGCACTAACACACCAACTTTTTTATTTAGAATCAAACATCCATCAACATTTAGCATCAGCCTAAGTACCTGATGTATTGTCTCATCTCCACGGGACATCGATTCCAAGTGTGTTGAAATGATGAATTTGATTTTCAAGAAACTCATCTAAGGTCAAACTCAATCTAAAGATCTTAAGTGTCTCTCAAGGAAAACTATAGTTTGACTATCCTGGAGATTAAACCACAGATTCATATTAGTTTATACAGAATTTAATGTTTCATTACTGCTCTTGAGTAAGACACTGAATGTGATACTGAAACTAAAGAAGACCCTGACCTTAACAGAAACCCCGACCTCTATGCAGAGAGGAATGAAGCTTTATCAAAGAAAAAAATCTGGTCATCACCATGACAAGCTGATGAGCAGTTTCCGGCATTTGCTCAACTCTCCTCTGTGTAAACAGGCCAGAGTTTAATCCAGTTTTCAGGTTTTTGAAGTTAATAACCACACCACCGCTTGTTTGTTTTCACCAACTGAATGTTCTAGAAAAGCTGTGAGAAGAATGCTTTTGTTATCTTATGTCCTCAACAGAAAAAAAAAAAAATGTGTTGAAAGACAAAGATTTCTTTAGACAATAATCACTCTCTGAAGAATGTGAGATGTGTTTATGGAAAAAGGAGAAAAAATGTTACCCGACCAGAACAAAAAAACACAGGTGTTGCACAAGAGAATAATATCTGATTCAAACCTGCTGAGCAGATACAGAACTAGATCTGTGCTTTTAAGCAGGATAGGATCTTTGAAAGATAATTATATATTTGTTAATGCATGAAATCATGGAGGAAGATGAAGTCAATACTGCCTGACCAGCGGTTGCTATGTTGAAAAGCTTAACAACAACCTAGTTTCTCTTTTGGTGTGGTTGGATTTAAAAAGGGAAATATAAAACGGATGGAAATCTCTCTCGCTTTTGCAGATCTTTGTAGACCAGCTTCAGTGTTTGATGTTTGAAACTATCTCATGTTACAACTCAGACTTCCTATGGATGGTTTTAATAGTGATTCTTCCACACAGACATGGAAATTCATGTTATTTTGGTTACTCTTATGCACTTGAAAGTTTTCTTTTCCTCAGGTTGTATGCTTAAATGCAATATTTTCCATGTTGCTGCAGAAGGCTGATCCTTATTGCAATGCTTTGTTTTTTGTATAGTACCCATATGCAACAATACAGGGCAACTTGCCCGAATGTCTGTTAACAGAGATTGCAGCGTACGTCACACTTTTTGATCCCTAATCACAGATGCTAAGACTATCACAGACCCCAGTCACACACACTCAAGAAGTAGAGCAGCATATCTAAACAGAGCCATAAGGCAAAGCCGATGTTCCTATGGCCACTGCATCCATTGGTCAGCACGGTAAATTGGATGAGTGTGTGTCCACCCTCCATTTCCTCAGAGGTGTCTCCAGCAGCAACAGCTGCTACCAATGGCAAAGTGTGCTTTTTCACACAGCCCCTTTTCTGCCGTGCACTGGGGGTCTTTTCCAAAATAAGCCCACACATGCAAAAATAGATAAATGAACATCTATTGCAAAGGGCAATCGGATTTAAAGAGAGGTCTAACCAGGCAGAGTGCTGAAAGAGACGAGGGAAACATCTCATCCAAAACCTCAACTATAATGGGCCAATGAAGTAGTCGAATGAGCAGTGCGGCCATGTCACATATACACATGATACATGATATACTGTATACCTGTGGGGCCACCTATCAACAACAAGCTACTCTGATGACAAAGATATGATACAAGGCAGGTGTTTCATTTATGCTAAAGGCTTTTTCTCTTGTTTGTGCTCAGGGCTCAAATATGTGTTGTTGAGCTTGGCAGGCAAGGGGCGGGTTATAACACTTTCCTTGCCACAATTTGGGCAGAAATAATCTCGCTGTATTAGATAAAATCCGACAAAGCCAAAAGTTTTGCTGTACATCAGCCCTTTAAGCCTGCAACAGAGAGTTGTCAAAGAGATTCTTTGAGTATTTTAAGATTTTGTGTATTTTCAGCAGTGTGTGGAGAGGATCCCAAATGATATTGATACTAGTATTTTTAGGCTTTTTAGACCATTATCATTTTGCACCTTTCTTTTTTGCTTTGCTGTGTTTCTATAGGATTGATTGCAGATCCCCATGTTAATAATTTCAACCATTCACTTCATACGCGCCAGAACAGTTGTATGAGTTGCAGAGTTGGTTGTGTGCTGGTTCCAGCAGTATAACTTGCCAATATAGAAAATTTGGGTTTAATACATGAACAGTGGCTTTGGCTGAAACAGAGGCATCTGCATTTTATACTTACAGGAAGGACAATGTATATCAGGAGCTTTCAGAAATCCAAGTTACTTGATGTAACCTGCTTGGTGTTGACATGAGCTGTCTTTACAAGTCAATTGATAATTCCTGACATGACATTGGCCTCTGTTCTCTGTAACTATAAGTTTTTTCTCATAGAGGCTTTCATTGGTCTGAACCATGTTTCTGGGGTTGTCTGCATTCCAAGCTAAATGCATGTCTGCCTCTGTCTTGAAGAAAAAAACAAAACAAGATGAAGTATTATTTACTTGTTTGCATACAACAGTGCAGCTCTCAAACCCCAGTATAAAATAATTTAAGTGGCTATCTTGGTTAAAATAATGATCAAATTTTACCACCTACCAAGAGAGGTAGGAGTGTGCTGATTATTAAAAAACCATAGATTCTTAAGCTGCATTGCCTGACTTTTGGCCACTTGGTGTATGAAACAAACTGAAACCCAAACTAACATTTATTGCCTTTTAAGTTGTGAACAGTTGCTTATTAACATCAGCATTCAATCTTTGTTTGTACCCTGATCAACCTTCAAGTCACAATATTCACTCTCTTTTGGCTCATTTTGGTCTCTACCATCTCCCAAAAGATATACCTGTCTCTTTAACATAATGCCCTTCCTGTTTACTATTTCGGTTATTAACGTTGTGTGTCTGTTGTTTGGTGCAGAGCAGGTTGCTATATATTAAGGTGTGTTAAGGTTTCGATTGCCTGCTCGGGCCAAAAACTGCATGAGAGCTTTTGAAAGTTAACAAAAACAGTAACATTTAGGCTGAAGCAAAAGCAGCGGATTAAAGGATGTGAAAATGCTCTGAGAGTTTGAGGTGGAACTGCACTAAGGTGATAATTCTCTGTGGGTTGAACATTACGCTGTTAGGTCTCACATAAGTATCATGTTAACCGTTTTTAATATTAAATATTGATCACCTTAACTCTTAAGTATATTTTCTTACTTTAGTTTCTTTCATTGAATTCATTTGTTAATCAGGTCTGAAAAACTGCAGCTCCACCCATTGAGAGATAAATTGGTGGAATCATTTTTAACTGGGAAAAATTTAATTTACAAAAAGTATTCTAAGAGTATGTGTGAATAAGCATCAACAAAACTGAGGGAGGAGACAGACAGATTAACAAAGTAGTGAACAGTGTGTTTCAGTGGTATGTGCCTGGAGGATTTTGCAGTGTGGACTTAAATGAACACAGCACTGTATTATCGACATCTCACTGTGCAAACCACATACAGTCCAACAGACTCAGCCAGTCAGGTCTATTGTGACCCAACTGATTTTTGCTGACGTGGAGCAGTTTTTTTTTCATGTAGATAGGACACCTGTATCTTCCGATAATGTGTTAGTATAGCGGTAAACAGAAAACAGACATAATTACTCACATTGTCACCTTCTACTTGCTTCCTCAGTACACTTCTATTTTACAGCTCTCTATAAAATGGAAATGTTATAATGTTATTTTCACACATCTGTAGCTGAATATACAGCATTTAGGTACACAATTTTATCATTACAGTAACACATCTCATGTCTCAACACTATTCTTTAATGCTAGTCTTGGATATATTAATGTTTTCTTTATTATACAGAGACATTTTCATGGTTTCCTCACTTGATATTTTTACAAGAGTACACTGATGTAAAATGTTGCATTCATTTGTAATACATGTCCCAGTTATGATACTTTTTATGACTGATATTTAGCTCACATTGTAAGCTGTAATCTTAACTTTTAATTTTTTGCTTCATCTACACTTACATGTTCAAGCGTTTCATTTCTGATTGTGTATGAATGATTTAATTTGTCTTTCTTTCTGTACTTCCCTTTTACTTTTTGTTACCCGGTGACTGACTGTCCTCACAGGTATTATTATAGTTTCATCTCATCTGTGATAACACACTCTCTGGCCGTGGCTGGCACATTTTTCTCCTGAGCTTTTCAGCTCTCTCTCCCCTCTGGCTATTACTGCAAGATTCGGGGAACAGGCAGGCGGTGGGTCAAGGCAGACCGTCTCCATAAATCCTTCCACAGTGGCTACCCTCTTCCAGACTCACTGGCCTGTGCTCTATCTTCATCTAAAAATTGCACAGGCCCATGCACCTGCTTTTCCTCTGTTCACCCCCCCTCCCTCCCGCTTTGCCAGACTTAATAAAGCTGCCATTAATAGCGCTTCATCTCATTACAGGCCTAATCTGCCTTATAGGCATCGTGAAATACATATGCAGCACCTGTAGTATGTGTTCCCAGCCCCGACTAATTGCCTCTCCAGCTGCTCACCTCTCCTCAACCTGTTCAGCACATCCAGCACGACTGCATGTCCAGAATGGCCGGCACACAAACAACCCCACCACCCCTCCCACCCACCACACATTGTTGCGCCACAGTATATAAGACTTGGAGGTGTTTGTGAAAGGTAGTAGCCATCTGTTGAAAGACGTGTTGTACTATCTGACATTCAAAAACATTGACACCGAAAACAGGCCTAAGTCGTTCAGTATGTTTTTATTTACTGGTGAAAAGCTCATCTTTGCATAAGAC
>BRZM01001035.1:0-14211 GCA_033238685.1 Lates japonicus | reverse complement strand
CTCTGTGTTTACAAAGGGAGAGAGACCAGTGTTGGCAAACACTGTCATGCTACTTGAGTGGTTTAAGAGGCATGAAACAGGTCTGCCTCACAGATTTTGTTGCTGTGTTTTGCATATTCACAATGGCACCTCAAGTCCCAAAGGTAGTCTCGCCTGTACTATATGAGCAATAACGTCAAAGGGGGCAATCACATCCAGGTTGTTTTCTTCTTCCTTTTGCCCCTGTCAGAAATGAGCAATTAGGTTTGTGTTTGTTAATTATCCGGCTTGTCTGGTTTAGCCTGTTTGTGTTCTGAAGCTGCGCCTCACAGCCACCGCTGCCATCACACAGAAATGAATTAAAAGTGATCTGTTTTTTTCAGGCGGTTACACAAGCTTTTCAGAACGCAGAAACAAAGCAAACAAAAACAGGCCCTAAACAGCTGTTTTTTGTCCCCAGCCTGATCTGCCAACTGTATTGTTTGGGCTGGGGGAAAAACAGAAAGGATTACCATCGCTAGCTCTCCAGTCATAAAGAATTGATGGGTTGCCAGTATCCATGGCAGCGACATTAAACTGAACACAGCTGATGATGTTACCTGGTTTCTGTCTCACAAAAGGCCCTTCATGTCACGGGGGTTACTGTTATTTGCTCAACTTTGCGTGTTTGAAACGTTGTGTGTGCAAAAGCTATTTGATGACACAGACATGTTGTGCTCTTAAACTGGGTGCCATGGTTACTGACATGCTAGCACCTGCCCAGCATGTTACTCTTTCAATTATTTCTGCCTGCTTTTATATAATGGTATTTGATTAACACACACAAAATGGAACATTCATTTAATTTGAAATCATAAAGCAATTAGAGCTAGACCGGTTAAAACATGAGAAAAGAACAGAAGAATATGAAGCAGACAGCAGCACAATGGAGAACAAAAGGAAAAATGACAATGGAGATACTTTGAAAAATGAATTTAATATGGTAATAATTGTATATTTACTTTGGTTTGCAGGGGTGTGTGCATTATTGGCCCACAGAAAATGAGAATTTATTTATGTAAATTCCTAATTGAATAAAGCATGTCAGTGTAATAAAAGAGCTCCACAGGTTTAGTGCACAGAAGCCTTGACTTGCTCAGTGTGACACCGGAGTGATCTAATATTCCTCCTACATGTACACTCCCAAACACTTTGAAACCCGATCCCTCTTTTGTCAGAGCTATATCATGAAATTAAAAAAAACTAAAAATATTTCACTTTGTGTTTGATCTAATCACGACACAGTCACGCTCGTGATATTGCATTTAGCGCCATAGCTGCCTCACAATCAGCCAAAGACAAATTAATCTGCAAATGGAGAGTTTACAGCTGTTAAAGTGTTTTTTTTTTTTTTTTTTCTTTTTCGCAGGTTGTAAGTATAACCAAGTCAACAGCCACTTCCACTGCATCCGCGAGGGTTGCCAGTTCTCTTTCCTGCTTAAGCACCAGATGACCTCACACGCACGCAAACACATGAGGCGGATGCTGGGGAAGAACTTTGACAGAGTCCCATCCCAGGTACAAATGGCAGAAACTGTGACATATGACACATGCTCTAATTATCAGAAGATAACACCTGAGTGAATGAAAGTTGGTGAATATGTATTCCAACGATGCCAAGTACCTTACACACCCTTTAACTGACATTTTAAATATGGAATGGAATTTTTTCCTTTCGAGCTACTGCACGTAGTTATGTATTGTAGATTTTTTTCTACCAATAAAGCATATCATTTTAAAGGGGCAGACACATTTTTCACACCCACATTTTAAAACATACAGTTGTGGTTTCTGCTGCAACATGACAATTTAAAAAGATTCTATAGATTTTTTTAAATCTTATTTTTCACTTTTTTTTTTTAATTATTCAGGCTCAAAAATAATGAAGTCTACCTATTATTCAATAGCATCCAAAGTTTACGTGACTGTACCTAGTTCGGTTGGTTTTGTCGTCTTTTTTTAAAAATCATGCTTCCTGTTCTATGAGTCACATTCAGGGAAAAGAGTAGCGCTCATATCCTGTCATACCAGTCACAAACAAATCACTCGTGACATTCTTTTGATGAAATTTTTCAATTCCCTAACTTAACCTCTGAGGTGCGTACATCCTGTACCGTACGTGGATTCAAACATGTGGATTTTCTAGTTCTATTTGTTCTTTTTTTCATTTCAAAGTCCCTCACATAATAACTGAAGTGTGAGTTTCATTCTTTCAAAATGCCTCTGATGTATTGAGAAATGCTTGGTCGTAAGCCAAGAGCCAACACCTGCATTAATGGCACGTTAAAGCCAACAATGTTTGTTTAAGATGTCAAGTCAAGTCAGGAGGGTTTGTCTTTAAATGGCGCCAAATCATAACAGAAGTTATCTCAGGGCACTTCTCATATAGAGGTCTAGACCGTACTCTTCATAGTAGCATTTACAGAGAACCAACAGCTTCCACAATGAGTGAGCACTCGGAAAACTGTCCCTGTACAATGAAGACGATCTGTTTTCCAGGCGATGCCACTTGGTCAGAGGACAGACGATATGCAGCAGGCGCCTGGCATGGTGTCCGGGTCCATGGCGACCCAGCCCGGCATCACCTCCGGCTTCTCCTCTGCCGTCATGGATGAGACTGACGATTACATGGACTACATGGGTGGAGGAGGCAGCCCCTTGGGCCTCTCCTCTGAGTCCTCCAACCAGGACCGGAGCTGCACCAGCACGCCAGTAGGCAATGATGGCTCTCCAGCAGGTAAGATGATGTTAAGAGAAAAAAAAAAAAAGATCCAATAGGTGTCTAAGTGGCAGCATGTAGAGCTTTAATATTTAGTCTGAAAGCCAAATGGTACAATACAAGTTTTCTACTCTTACATTCAGCATTGTACACAACGCTTCGCTCAGTCCACACTCATCCACCTTACCCAGAAAATCAACAACTTGTCATTTCACACATTCTTCAGTCAGGTTTTCCATGATGCAGTAATTTGACTTAAATCAATATCATCAGTCATATTATATGAGGTTGATGACAATGCTGTATTGTTCTGATTCGTGGACAAAATCTTTTGCAGTTTGCGTGGTCATCCTCATAAAACATCCATTTTGTACATCAGTGGTTTGAGTTATTGCACTGTATGTAGCTTATTACATTTTCCTTTGGCCAGAGATCATCCCTGTGGCTTTATGTCTACTTTAGCACTTTTAGTGGGTTAAATTGTGGGAGAAAAGAAAGGAAAGGAAAGGAAAGGGGAAAACAGACTCTTTTTCCTCAAACTTACTGAATAAATGGTTTCTCCTCTGCTTTTTTTCTAAGTCTGAGCCTGTCTGTGATTTTCACATTTCTCCATGTGTTGCCAATATTATCCACTACACTCATCATTGTTGTTTTGGCTGGTGTTTGGGTTACTTGTCTTGAATGGGCCTCATTTTGTATCATTCTCTTATCTTTTATCTTTCCCTTTTTACCTCCCATCCCTCTGTGTGTGCGTGTGTGTGTGTGTGTGTGTGTGGTGGCGGGGCAGCCTTGTCCTGGAGAGACAGGTTGACCAGAGAGAGTGAAGGACAGACAAGAGAGGGGGGAAAAAAACACACAAACGGGTACACACACACACACACAAAACAAGGGCCAGATCCCGCGCACACACACACACACACACACACACACGCACACACAGAGGGATGGGAGGTAAAAAGGGAAAGATAAAAGATAAGAGAATGATACAAAATGAGGCCCATTCAAGACAAGTAACCCAAACACCAGCCAAAACAACAATGATGAGTGTAGTGGATAATATTGGCAACACATGGAGAAATGTGAAAATCACAGACAGGCTCAGACTTAGAAAAAAAGCAGAGGAGAAACCATTTATTCAGTAAGTTTGAGGAAAAAGAGTCTGTTTTCCCCTTTCCTTTCCTTTCCTTTCTTTTCTCCCACAATTTAACCCACTAAAAGTGCTAAAGTAGACATAAAGCCACAGGGATGATCTCTGGCCAAAGGAAAATGTAATAAGCTACATACAGTGCAATAACTCAAACCACTGATGTACAAAATGGATGTTTTATGAGGATGACCACGCAAACTGCAAAAGATTTTGTCCACGAATCAGAACAATACAGCATTGTCATCAACCTCATATAATATGACTGATGATATTGATTTAAGTCAAATTACTGCATCATGGAAAACCTGACTGAAGAATGTGTGAAATGACAAGTTGTTGATTTTCTGGGTAAGGTGGATGAGTGTGGACTGAGCGAAGCGTTGTGTACAATGCTGAATGTAAGAGTAGAAAACTTGTATTGTACCATTTGGCTTTCAGACTAAATATTAAAGCTCTACATGCTGCCACTTAGACACCTATTGGATCTTTTTTTTTTTTTCTCTTAACATCATCTTACCTGCTGGAGAGCCATCATTGCCTACTGGCGTGCTGGTGCAGCTCCGGTCCTGGTTGGAGGACTCAGAGGAGAGGCCCAAGGGGCTGCCTCCTCCACCCATGTAGTCCATGTAATCGTCAGTCTCATCCATGACGGCAGAGGAGAAGCCGGAGGTGATGCCGGGCTGGGTCGCCATGGACCCGGACACCATGCCAGGCGCCTGCTGCATATCGTCTGTCCTCTGACCAAGTGGCATCGCCTGGAAAACAGATCGTCTTCATTGTACAGGGACAGTTTTCCGAGTGCTCACTCATTGTGGAAGCTGTTGGTTCTCTGTAAATGCTACTATGAAGAGTACGGTCTAGACCTCTATATGAGAAGTGCCCTGAGATAACTTCTGTTATGATTTGGCGCCATTTAAAGACAAACCCTCCTGACTTGACTTGACATCTTAAACAAACATTGTTGGCTTTAACGTGCCATTAATGCAGGTGTTGGCTCTTGGCTTACGACCAAGCATTTCTCAATACATCAGAGGCATTTTGAAAGAATGAAACTCACACTTCAGTTATTATGTGAGGGACTTTGAAATGAAAAAAAGAACAAATAGAACTAGAAAATCCACATGTTTGAATCCACGTACGGTACAGGATGTACGCACCTCAGAGGTTAAGTTAGGGAATTGAAAAATTTCATCAAAAGAATGTCACGAGTGATTTGTTTGTGACTGGTATGACAGGATATGAGCGCTACTCTTTTCCCTGAATGTGACTCATAGAACAGGAAGCATGATTTTTAAAAAAAGACGACAAAACCAACCGAACTAGGTACAGTCACGTAAACTTTGGATGCTATTGAATAATAGGTAGACTTCATTATTTTTGAGCCTGAATAATTAAAAAAAAAAAGTGAAAAATAAGATTTAAAAAAATCTATAGAATCTTTTTAAATTGTCATGTTGCAGCAGAAACCACAACTGTATGTTTTAAAATGTGGGTGTGAAAAATGTGTCTGCCCCTTTAAAATGATATGCTTTATTGGTAGAAAAAAATCTACAATACATAACTACGTGCAGTAGCTCGAAAGGAAAAAATTCCATTCCATATTTAAAATGTCAGTTAAAGGGTGTGTAAGGTACTTGGCATCGTTGGAATACATATTCACCAACTTTCATTCACTCAGGTGTTATCTTCTGATAATTAGAGCATGTGTCATATGTCACAGTTTCTGCCATTTGTACCTGGGATGGGACTCTGTCAAAGTTCTTCCCCAGCATCCGCCTCATGTGTTTGCGTGCGTGTGAGGTCATCTGGTGCTTAAGCAGGAAAGAGAACTGGCAACCCTCGCGGATGCAGTGGAAGTGGCTGTTGACTTGGTTATACTTACAACCTGCGAAAAAGAAAAAAAAAAAAAAAAAAACACTTTAACAGCTGTAAACTCTCCATTTGCAGATTAATTTGTCTTTGGCTGATTGTGAGGCAGCTATGGCGCTAAATGCAATATCACGAGCGTGACTGTGTCGTGATTAGATCAAACACAAAGTGAAATATTTTTAGTTTTTTTTAATTTCATGATATAGCTCTGACAAAAGAGGGATCGGGTTTCAAAGTGTTTGGGAGTGTACATGTAGGAGGAATATTAGATCACTCCGGTGTCACACTGAGCAAGTCAAGGCTTCTGTGCACTAAACCTGTGGAGCTCTTTTATTACACTGACATGCTTTATTCAATTAGGAATTTACATAAATAAATTCTCATTTTCTGTGGGCCAATAATGCACACACCCCTGCAAACCAAAGTAAATATACAATTATTACCATATTAAATTCATTTTTCAAAGTATCTCCATTGTCATTTTTCCTTTTGTTCTCCATTGTGCTGCTGTCTGCTTCATATTCTTCTGTTCTTTTCTCATGTTTTAACCGGTCTAGCTCTAATTGCTTTATGATTTCAAATTAAATGAATGTTCCATTTTGTGTGTGTTAATCAAATACCATTATATAAAAGCAGGCAGAAATAATTGAAAGAGTAACATGCTGGGCAGGTGCTAGCATGTCAGTAACCATGGCACCCAGTTTAAGAGCACAACATGTCTGTGTCATCAAATAGCTTTTGCACACACAACGTTTCAAACACGCAAAGTTGAGCAAATAACAGTAACCCCCGTGACATGAAGGGCCTTTTGTGAGACAGAAACCAGGTAACATCATCAGCTGTGTTCAGTTTAATGTCGCTGCCATGGATACTGGCAACCCATCAATTCTTTATGACTGGAGAGCTAGCGATGGTAATCCTTTCTGTTTTTCCCCCAGCCCAAACAATACAGTTGGCAGATCAGGCTGGGGACAAAAAACAGCTGTTTAGGCCTGTTTTTGTTTGCTTTGTTTCTCAGCGTTTCCGAAAGCTTGCAACCGCCTGAAAAAACAGATCACTTTAATTCATTTCTGTGTGATGGCAGCGGTGGCTGTGAGGCGGTCAGAACACAAACAGGCTAAACCAGACAAGCCGGATAATTAACAAACACAAACCTAATTGCTCATTTCTGACAGGGGCAAAAGGAAGAAGAAAACAACCTGGATGTGATTGCCCCCTTTGACGTTATTGCTCATATATACAGGCGAGACTACCTTTGGGACTTGAGGTGCCATTGTGAATATGCAAAACACAGCAACAAAATCTGTGAGGCAGACCTGTTTCATGCCTCTTAAACCACTCAAGTAGCATGACAGTGTCTGCCAACACTGGTCTCTCTCCCTTTGTAAACACAGAGAATATCCTCTTGCATCAGCCACCGAAAATCAATCTACATCTTTCTCAAGTCGACACCTTTAATCCACACATCTCTCCTGGCAAAATATTATCAAAAACTGGAGTGTTTGTGCTGACATAGAGGGCTTGTTGGGTGATGTAGGGAGAGAGAGGCAAAGACAAAAAAAGGCACAGAAGAGAGACAAGAGGCCAAAAGTTATTCATCAGATCAGAGGGACTTTTTTTCTTACCAAGCCTCCCCGCACTCCTCCCTCTTGGTGAAATATTTGAAACCATTGGCGGCACGGCGCTCTGCCTTCTCGTGCTTCTTGATGTGCCACGGCAGCTTGGTGGTGTAAGCAGGACAAAAAGCAGCCAGGTCGCAGACAGTGATAGTGGCCCCTCATTCTGAACTCGCAGTGCTGCAGCGGAGACACACAATTTGCAATTTCATGAGTCAATTGCGGGGAATGTTTGAAAGCCATAAGAGGGAGAGGATTAATATTATTTGATCTTTCTTTTGTGTGCAAAGTTAAAGTGAACACTACGCACAGTTTGTCCCAAAAACATAATCAACACCTCACAGTGCTTTTTTTCCCCCCTCTCTGGTCATTTGGAACATCCCACACATTTGAGTATGATTTCTTTTTTTTTCCATGCTTCCCACAAACACCCCTCCTTTCTAACATGTCTGTACACCACCATCTGTTTGTGAGGCCCAGATCCCAAAGGACTGGGCCAAATAAGATCTGCTCAGCTCAGGAGATGGAGACTAAGGGGAGGAGGGGAGAAGAAGAAGGAGGAGGAGGAGGAGGAGTAGGAGGGAAAGGAGGGGGGGGGGCTTTTTGTGAGAGGGGTGATTTTCGACACATTAATGAATTCATTTAAACGGTTTTCCAAATACGGGCTCATGAGAGCAGGCAGGGGCTGCCATTTAGGTTTCATTTGCGAAGCATTCCCCTGATTTTTGCCCTATTCCAGACAGCCTTGTTTACTGTGCAAGTGACAATGATTTATTGGGTAATATCAGCTAAATTGGCCTTTTCTGAGAGGAGAATGCGGCAGTCAAAATGACATCATTGACATATAAACAGGCATTACTGGGGTGAGTCGACTGTCTTTTTCAGCAGAGATGGAAGACGGGGAGCAGCGGTTGTGAAAGCCTTGAGTCAAATAACCTCAAATACTGGTCTAATAGATAGCATACTTCATGCTTAGAAATCTGTGGGAGATGACAGTAGGTGATTCAGCTCCTGGCTGAGTTATCAACTCCCACTCACCTGGTTGGGACAGAGACACTGGAGAGAGTAGTAGGAAAACTGATCGCGGACGTTGACCAGGTTGTTGTTGGGGTTGATGTGGTCCAAACAGTGGGACTCGGCCTTGCCAGAGGTCTTGCACACATACTTGCAATTCCCAAACAAGCAGTGGAAGTGGAACTTGTTTGAGTACTTACAGTCAGTAGCCAAACAGGGATCACTGGATGAATGGAAATGGAAAACACAGTTCAATCACAACTTGGCAAAAAAGAGGAAAGGCAACACACCGTGCTGGATTCTGTCATGCAAGACACAAAGGTTTTCTCGTACTTTTCCTGGAACTGCAGGAAACCAGGTTTGACTTGTGGCTTAGCATTCTCTAGAGAGGTGGTGGCCAGAGGGGAGTTGGCCGGCAGGTTGGGCATCGAGGCGGGCATCTGAGGGATGCTGCCGGTCAGCTGCTTCCAGGCCAGCAGGGAGGGAGGAGGAGAGCTGTAGCCACCAGAGGAGGTGAGGTGTGCCATGTCCATGGAGGAATTGTTGGCCATAGAGACCGGGGCGGCAGGCTGCAGAGGGGCTCCCTCACTGGAGTCCTTGCCTTCACCGAACTGAGGCTCCGGCTTCACTTTCAAGGTTGCTCGGAGGTGGAAGCTAAACAACAAGACGGAGGCAAGGTGGTTTTTATGTTGATCAATAAAGCTGAAAACTAAAATGCAGAGAGTGAGGGTGTATTTTCCAATCACCAAACAGTGTGACACTCACTTGGCATGTTTTATGGCCCCATCCACGGTGCTGAAGAGTGCACCACAGTCCTCTACCAGGCAGTGAAAGTGCACTTTCTGAAGGAAGTCACACTGAGCCTCACAGAAGTCATCCGTGTCAAACCTTGATGTGGATAGATACCAAAGATCGGTAAATTTACTGCCTTCTCGATTAAACTAGAAATACTGAAAGGACAACTTGTTAAACTCCTCATCTGACAGTAACTGTTTCTACATCCGTCATACTGTCATACCGTCATAAGTCAGTTAAAATTCCTGCAAAACCAGATTCTTTATGTCTCAGGGGGTTTCCAAGTTATACAGTATGTGAGGAATAGTACTAACATAAGAAGGTCTTCTATGTATTTTTAAACAATGACTGTTTTCTCACTATCAAAATGAATGAGTGAAGTCTAACTGAGTGAATCCGATTATAATTAAGTATGCACCTCCTGCATGTTTTATTACCTGCGGAGATATGTCCTCCAGATCTCAGTGGGTTTTTCTAGCAGGGGCCTCTTCAGCACTCTGTTAAGATACTGTGCTGCCTCTGAGGTGTCGCCGCCCTGCCCTTGCTCCAGCTCCGTCTTCAGGTTCATGGCGTTGAAGAGGGCAGGGTTCACCTGCGACATCTACAAAACACACAATGTGTAAAGCACCGGCCGCCGGGTTAGCTAAACATACGTAAACTGGGAACTTGCATATGTTAGTGAGAGTGTGAGAGTTAACAAACACACACACACACACACACAAACGATTTGGCGAAGCAAAAAAGCACAGCCAGATTTTACAAACATCAAGGCTTTTGCTTGAGAGCAGGCCAAGCGTGTTTGCCAAGTGTCCTCTGGGAGCAACTGTTAACCCTTTTATGTGATGTGGTGGCTCAAATCAAACCCCTAAAAGCTGACATGACACGAGGAGCTGTTGGACAACAGGTCTTCAAGCTCCTCTGCTGTCTGGGTTCAATGACTGCTGTGAGGAGAGCAACTCTAAAGTTAACCTCTCCGGGGGAAAGGTTAGAAAAGACGGCATGTGTCTGTGTGTGGAGGGGAAGTGGGGGGGTGGGGGTCTTGACCAGTTGGTGAGAGTAAAATAATGGAGGCTTAACTGTCATTACATCATCAATGTAATGGAAACCACCTGGCACATTTGTATCAGTCAGCTAAGATATATGATTAAGACAACGTCCATTTTAATCTTCACCACAACAAAAAAAATACACATTTAAATTTCCATACGCTAACATTTAGACACGGTAAAAAATGAGGGCAGCGCCTTCCTGTTTTTTTTCCTCCTCTGACTTTTTAATCAAATAATTTACAAACTCTATAAATAAATGTAGAGCGAGGCGCAGGGAAGAAAAAGTATAAAGGAGGAGAAAAAATGGACGGCGAGTTCAAAACAGCTCATCAAAAAACAAACATCTCTATATATCTGGCATGGCACCCAGCTACTGCTTCATTATATTAATTTGTGAGAGGTGCAGTGAAAATTACACCGTATGAAAAATGGCTGGAAAATTTAAATGATACAAACTCATCTTATTAGCGGTGAAACATTAAAAAACAAACAGGCCCCTCCGTGTCCCGCTAATTTGTCTTGGGATGAAAGGCGTTTGATGGATGGATCTTACCTTATTCATAAGCGAGGATAAAAGAGATGTATTCCCTGGTACAGGGTGTCCGTTTGATTCATTACTGGAACAAGGAAAATGAACAATGTTTAGTCAAGATTTGCATGAGAACAGTAAATATTACTATTTATCACACAAGGTGTGCCTGTATAATGAAGAAGAAAAATGCTGTCTTCTTAAGAAATAAGATCTGCTGTGAGTTGTAGGGAAGATTGGAGTTGAAGGTTTATGTAAACATCCTTCTCACGCAAAAATTGAGAAATATGTTGAGGATTTTGTAATTGTATGCACACGTATATAAATGAGATATTTTTGATAAATAATTGTGAATATAACCCTGGCTCTGGCTGCCAAGAGTGTAGAAATCATCCATCAATCAGAGAAACCTCATTTCGTTGTTGATTTATTTTGTGAATATATTACGTGAATTTACAGCAAGAATTAACATTCTCCATATAGTATTAACCCTCTGTCTACCATGCAGCTGTGTACCTGTGGTCTTTCTTGCTCAGGTCCAGGCTGTGCTCCTGCGTGGAGTCTTGGGAGGCCCCGGAGTTGCCGTCCACTGGCTCCTGCTTCACTTGAACCAGATTGAACTGGCTGGCTGAAGCCGGCTGCCCATTCCCTGAGGATCAAGCCAGAGACACAGAGGAGAGGAGAGACAACAAAGTTATTGTTGGTCAGCATTATTACCCTATGACGAGATCCAATCTGACTTCTGTCCTGGCCCGAAAAGAATACTCCGAGTGATAATTATTGCGAAATTATGTCAGGCCGTCAAGCCTTTTAAATGGTGATTGAGAGGCGGGAGATATGAGGGAAAAAGACTCCTTTTTCTGCAGCACTTGTCACAACTCATTTGCCAGGCTGCCTCTTAACTGGTCATTAAGTGAGATGCTAATGCTGAGGGAAAGTGGCAGTCTCAGATTGGCCACCCCCCTCCCTTCCCACCTTCCCAGGCTCCTTGTTGGCCTGACAACGGGCGGCAGCCAATGCCACCGAGCGTACCCACAAGGAACAGGGGTGCTATGTCGGTCAGATTGGAGCTGACAGCCAATCAGATTGGTTCAAATAGCGTGACCTCTCGATCACATTCTCCTCCAAATAGGTATTCAGTGGATGCTGTGAGCGAGGACAGGAGAGCTGAAATGAAATAAATAAAGACCAGGGAACAACGTGGGGTAAAAATGCTGACAGGAAGTTGAATTCTGCCCCATCCCCACTGATCCCCAAGGGACTGAAATATTAATTTGTCCTGGGGCTATACAGAGAAAGCTGGGCTTTTGGCAGACAATAAGTGGTGCTTTATTTATTTTTTTTAATGTGAGCAGGAGGGGTGAGGGCCCTGGCGTAGCCTCTCAGACACCGTACGACTGGAAAGCACCAATGGCCTTGATTGGTTTGGTGAGGAATCTGTTGTTTAGGAATCGGGGGCTGGGGCTGAGGGATTGTGACAGGCAAGGTCATGGGCAACCAAGTGTATGCCCTTGGCCCTCAGCCCTGGTGAGGCCCCTCTCCTTCTTTCTCGCTGGGGAGAAAACAAGACCAGCCTACGTAAGGGGGAAACCGACCAGAGTTCCCCCCTGCTACAAGATGACCCAGAGACATATCAGGCAGAATAGGAGTGGAAAAGCCAGTCTTGGGCCTTGTCAGCTGAAAGCTAGGAGATGGGGAAGTGTCAGTGTCAGTGTCAGCTCAGTTTGACAATGGCTGAGGTTGGAGGGGCTGGGGGTGGGGCCAGGGTGGGGCTAAAGGAAAACAGCAGTCAAACAATTTTGCTGGTTTGAGGTCATCGAATGCTTACCATGTCTCCATACAGCGCGTCCTCCCCCCCCCCCCCCCCCCCCCCCCCCCCCCCCCCCAACTTGATAACAGTACACCCAAAATTAACTAGCCAGACAGATCCTGTCTTGTCACTGACAATTACATCAACTCTCAGACCAAATGAGAGCACATTATATCAAGAGCAGCCACTCGCTATATGATCTACACATGATCACCACCCAGACAAAAGCATTCCTTCACTATATCAGAGGCTGAGCTGACTGTTAGAGGTGGATTATAGCGCAGAAGTCTCCTACTCTGTTGCACATCATGAAGTTATTTTTTCTATCCACTTCCCAAAGAGAGAGAACAAATGATTTTGACTCAAAGCAGCTTCTTTCTGGAAATTATCCAGGAATAATGTACCACCATGTAATTACTCCGGATAAGATACAGAGCTTGTGAAAGATCATTTGTACTGTGTGTCTAATTAGTAAACCCTTCAGATGCTTGAATCTCTGGGAAAAACACTTAGGGGTAAATTAGAGCGGAACATTAATAAAAAAAAAAAACAATACACTGAGAAAATACTGAAAGCAGAAACAGGAAAAATGCTCAATTCACAACACAGGCGAAGTTTCACAACCGCATGAAAAAAATAAACACTGTGAAAAATAGCCACAAACACTGTGACTTTTCTCACACCTTTTTGACAGAGAAGCACAAACCACTTCCTCCTCATTTTAGCCCCAAATGTCCTGTTCACACATTTTATGAAGCAAATATGAGAAACACAACCGCAGCTACCCCTCCATCCTGTGTCTGCACTGCGTGAACTTTTACCATAAAATACTCTACTGAGGTAGGGCTGCTTATTTTAAACCAGCTCTGCTATCCAGCAGCAGGATCTGAGCTGCAGCCTTTCAGTGAGCCGACAAGAGGGGTGGTGAATGCACCATCTGTGGAGGCCCCACCCTCAGTGGGGGCCTTCCCAGTGTTTCAGACTACCTGCTGGAAGCCCAGAGGTGGAGCTCAGCCTGACAGCCTGGGCTCAGCTCGGCTCCCCGGAGCAGCTGCCCCGGCTCTCTCCTAGGGCCTGTCCTGCTCCAGGAACACCACCAGGAATTGTAATCCTTCCCAGTCCCAACATCCGGAGATGCTCCCCCTTGCAGCCCCATTTACAATCCGCGCCCCACCTGCTCAGGCTCAACACAGGAGGCCCCACTGCTACTTGAATGCAAGACTGTGCTCTGCAGTGCATTATCAATTTAATACTTTAACTTCATTTTCAGAAGCTTTGTTTAGAGCAATATGATAAACAGAGACAAGGCAATTACCTCCAAAAATTATGTGAATTGTGTTTATGCTAAATAGATATTGACATGTTTTTCTGGGAACAGAAGGTTTCTAGAAATTCAAAAAGTGTGTCTTTGCTGATGCATGCAAGTGTGTCTGAGTTCTTGTAACAGTGAAAAAAAGACAGCATCCTTCTCAGCTCTGGTGCATTGAGTCATTTCTGCCTGAGCGATTTCAGTTTTTTTTATCAGTTTGCATAGAGGATATGAAAAAAAAAACAATTTTTTTTGTTCTCGCAATTTCTGAACTTAATTTCATTCCACCTCCATTTGCTGAACGGGCGCAGACAAAGATAAGAGACCAGTGATGAG